>CALNHX010004580.1:54547-124426 GCA_940337035.1 Agriotes lineatus
AACATAGATAGTTTGGGTAAATACCAGAAAGAAATTCTAATAGATTTTTGTGATTTAAAGCAACACAAAGCTGCTACAGAGCATCTTTTACACCATACTCAAGCTTGAGTGCCATTGTTTTCTCTCTTTAAAAATAAGTAGGCAATAAAATAATATTCTAATCCACTCGTGCTTCTGACTAACACAAATTTGTAGTAAAAGTTGTCTTTTTTATTGTAGAAACTCAAAATGTCGGTGAATTTATTATCAATTAACAAACAATAGAGTGGTTTATTAGCATTAAAAAATAATAACAACCAAAAAGAACAATAGAAATAACAGGAAAACTAATGTATTCTGAGGAGACAGAAACACTAAAATAACTAAAGTTAAACTATAACAATAAATTGTTCAAAATGCCCCCTTTAACTTCAACACCAACTTGAGCTCTGCACAAGAGTGAATTTCGAACGCTTTCAAAAACATTAGGATTTTGTTGAACACGTTTCCACAGTTCCTCTACTTTATTAAATTCTCTTCCATAGATAGCGTTTTTAATTGTACCCCAAATGAAGAAGTCTATTATGTTTAAAACTTGGCGATCGAGGACTCCTTGCAACTGCACCAGCTCGTCATATCCATTTATTTATATAGGGTGATTTGCAAAACGTTACGGGCCCACACACAGATGGGAGTTAATACAAATAGTTTAAAATTGAAAAAGAAATAGATCAGAGAAGAACCTTTTATTTTTGACGTTCACGTTTATGGTACTACTAGCCAACTGAATATTTTACAGACAGGTTTTTGAGAAAGAGAGCAAAGTAAAAATATTACTCAACAATGGTTGTGGACCTTAATAATAGACATAAACATACGTAATTCGCCACTTTCCGACTAATTTCTGTCCTCAACACTGTACCATTCCAGAAATAGGTAACCCAACATACTGAGGTGAATGCACATTTTGGATAATAATAGTACATTGGGTTTATTTTGAATAATATAAAATAGGGGTTTTGACTGTGGTGTTAATGAATTATTTGTGAGAATTCATAATGCTTGGAAAATAAATTGTATGAACAATTTCCAGATAAAATACAGTAATTTGATTTGAGCTAACCAAAGACTGAACATTGACAAATATCATATTAATTAAAAGTCATTTAAATGCAGGTTACTAATAATTGAAAAAAAATTCAGTGTTGTTTATAAGAAGGTTTATTCGGTGTTAAATACAGGGTCATCTAAAATAATCGAGAATTTCAAATAAAATATAGCTGATAAACGGATTACACGAAAAAGTAAGAGGGCAGAAGAGAAAAAAGAAGAGGAACAGCACGAAATGGAAGATATACTAATTTCTCAAGAAGCAGACGTAGAAGAACAGCATGAGGTAAGCGTACAGGGAGGCCAAGTAAGAGCAAGAGGAACAAACAGGAAAACAGGACAGTATAGAGAAGTTGATGGAAATGAGGCTGAGAATGAAGAATAATTTGACTAATAAGGCAGATGAAAGGGAAAACAGGTCAAAGGAAGATGCTGAGGAAAGGGAACGCAGATTGCAGGCATTAATTCAAAATACTGCTGAGAAGTTGACGCAAGAAAATAACAAAGATACTGAGGAAAGGGAAAACAGGTTGCAGGAGTCCATGCAGAAAAATGCAGAGGAAATGAAGAGTAATGCAGAAAAGATGGAAAACAGATTAGAAGATTTGATTAAAATAAAGGCAAATCAAATTAAATTAAAATGGGAGAATCTTTGAACCAGTTAAAGGAAGATGTTTATAAGACACAGTTAGAAAATAAGAAGGCGCTACAATTACAAATAAACAATATTTATCAGAAATTAGAAAGTTATAAGGATGAAATTAAGAATGAAGAAAAATTGAAACGGCAAGAAAAAATGAAACACCTGGAGGAAACTTTGAACCAAACGGTAGGAGAAAAACTCCACAAGAATAAGGAAGAGGTTGGAGGAAAAGTAGATGCGTTGAAATTAATAATGAAAGACCAAATAAGAACATTTAATAAATGTGTGGATAAGAAGTTTGGATTTGATGGAAAGGAAGGCAGAGGAAAGAAGATGGAGACGCAGCGAGCTATCTTAAAGAATAAAAGTAATATAATTTTATTAGAAAATAAAAATTCAATGAAGTTTAAAGAAGTAGAAGAGCAATTAAGGATGATACAGAGTGGTTCAACAAATCTAAGTGGGAATCAAGGAATACATAACATGGGAATCCAGGCAAACATGTTACCAATTTTTGAAGAAAGAATGGGAGATGTACCAATGGGTTATTTGTCAAAATTAGATGATGTTATGACGACAATACATAATCAGAATAAGAAACTACAAATTGTAAATATGACTTTAAAAAACAATGCAGATGTATGGCACAATATTATAAAATTGAAGTATAATACATGTGAAGAATTTAGAAAATTATTTATTGAACAATACTGTAGTAATACACATCAAGCACAAGTCAGAACTGAACTAACTACAGGAAAATATTTGAAAAGAGGATGTTTCTGGGAAATGTATGTACTTTCGAGCCCCTTCGTTGAATCCTACCAATTGCGCCATTTATATTTGTTTAACCACGATTTATGTTTTTTAAGGCATTTATGTAACGCCTACAAACACATTACATATAAATACGTCGGAGCTCTGCTTAATGCGCGTGTATCAGGACAGGCTAACCTGAGTGTAAAAGGCCTAAATTGCAAATACGGAGCCACTTGCACTCCCGTGAGAATTATCTAGAGACATCTTGCATTCAGGCAGAGTGCAAACAATAGTGTGGCTGCTATATAATATATCTATAAAAAATGTACGAGTAGAAGGTGAACCAAGGAACGTTCTTCTTTATTACGTAAACTGTCGTATCATGCAAGCATATAATACCGCAAATAAAATTGTTGACATCGTAGGATCCAGTGATATGTATTTTGGATTGCCTATTTATGAAATGGCAAGCTCGTATGTTCCCGTTAATCAATCCGTATTAATTTTTGTGAACGAAAATAGTATCAAGCTTTACTGTAAGGCTTATATATGTATCACCCTTAGTTCTCCTGCGAGATCATGAAGCAGGAATGCGCTGCAGTTAACCACCTTCTGTGTTCTGTTGTAAAATACAAACGCAGCCTTGAAATCTTTAAAATAGGATGAGTTGACTTGAATCACCTCGATTCTGTCAAATTTTACATCATAATCGTTTTGATGGTAAACATCCAAAAGTCCGGCAGCTCGCTAAAACAAAAGAAGCATTGCTTAAATTTCAATGTTAATGGCAATATACACTTCTAAAGGGTTAAATAAATATTGGCTTTCTAGTTATATAATGGTCGTCGATTAGAACTTGACGTTTCGCCGATTATGCTGTCAACTTCTTCAGAAGTTTTCTAAAGATTAATGTAGTCTCTGGCTTTTCGTTATATACCGAAGAGTTTGTGTGTTATTGCGACTTATCATTATTTCATTTGATTGCTTACGTACAATTTGTGTAGCTTCTAATTTGTTTTGCAGGAAAAATATGCCATCTGTTACTAGGGCGGTAACCATCCTTTCGGTTGAAATTATTCTAATCTAAAGTGTAGTAGTTTATATAATCAGCATGAGTTCCAATCCTGGCTAGTATGTTTACGGAATCTATTCTGTGGTTCCCTTGTCCCAGTAGGGCTCGAAAATGGCTGATTTTTGCAAGTCATGTGTGGCTTCGACCTTCTTTTATTCTACATTGGTTGCTTCTTTCCGTTTGTCCGCTTTAAGATTTGCCACAAGTACATTGGAATTGGTAAACGGCCTGGGTAAAAATCTTTGTTGGAAAGGATCAATGGTTCACACTTTCTCATTGTACCATACCGAACTATTAGATTATTTTGAATTTTTAACGCCACTTGTGGGGGATTTACCAGTTCCCGGCCATTTGGAGGTAGAATCTGCCGCTGTCCACAGTTTTTTACATTGGAGTGAAACACGCGCTTGAAGACGAGATTTATCATCTGAGCGGGCTTGTTGTACGTCGCTCTGCGGCTGATATTTCACGTATTTGAGTAGGTTTTAACGTTCCCTGCAAAGTGGACCATTTGAGTTAACGTGAGCGTTGGGAGAAAAAATAGGCACGTATCAAAGGGATTCTTATGTTTTGACGAGTGATACCTCGATTTACGGTATAATCTGAATGTAACGGTTGGTTCCCCTTACGTATTATGAAGAGCAGAGTGCTATTTTTGCCGACTGGTTTATATTCCGTTGGCCTCCATTCACATCTTAAATGGATGTGTAGTGGGCAAATGTATCATCTTTCTGTAGCCTTCCTTCAAAACCCTTGCGTATTACGTATTGTCGTGTTAACTTGACTAATTTAAACCATTCAGGTATTTCATGTTGTCGTGTTATCGTAACGAGGTCAAGAAGTCCCCTTAAGCGCTTTTGGGAGTTGGATATTGAAGTTGAATAACAGAATTTGATGGTACAGTTGGGGAATTAATATAGTTTACATCGTGCAATCATTCTTCTTTTTTACTCGTTGTTTAAATAATTTCGAGGTACTTTAAATGAACTTAAGTACTTTTAATTTTTTTACACTTAACCTATCAAACTAAATTTATTGCAAATTCTACTAATTTTTATGAACTTACACTGAAAAACTAAAGTGTAAACCATATTGATTCTCCGACTGTACATATGGTGACGTCACTTAGGGAATTATTAGTTTTAAAACTTATTTGTACTATTGGTTTTATTGTAAACCTGTGCAAGTCACACTAGATTGTATAAGTTACCCATATGTGTTTTGTGTAATTTATTGTGCCTTGTAAGGCATTTTACAGGTGGGTATAGAGTAATTAAACCCAGGCTTTTTACGAACATTATCAGATAATTTCCTGACTGGAAAAGCACCTCAAAAGCATATTTTCCTCAGCGAGTTTACGTTTCGCCCTTTGGGAAACTGCGCTAACCCCGGCAAATAGCATAGCGTTCTTCTTCTTTGACCTTGAATTACGAATTGAGAGCGCTCATACACATATCGTTAATGATCCCGCCCATTTCTCGACTAAAGTTAGCTGGAGCCCATATTTGTTGCAAGTGGAAGCATTAGGTGGTTGTCATATAAACGTTGCCTTTGTCGGAAATACCATTTGGCGATTGAACATAATCCGGCGACAGCGAGTGTCCCCTTTGTGGGATTGTCGGTGTCGTAATTCCCGTTTTCCGTCTCAAAAAACTTTGGTGTTTTTCTTATCCAAGACATTTTTTATTCCATCCGTTACTTTGGCGATGTAGGGAAGGTGGGCGTAATCTGTGAGTTTAGCATCCTTTGGTTTTTTGGCATGATTTTCTGATATCTCATCGACTCTAGCGATTCCTCCGAAAGCTTCTTCGCCATGTTTTAGTTCTTGTAGTTTTCTGCCCTCGTCGCAAGCGCGATTTTGTTGGAGATGGTTATGAGACGCAACGTAAATAGCGACCAATGTGGGTCTTTTTTCGATATACTGTATGGTTTAATGTGTTGTTAGTGACACATTTGACTAATACGACCAGGAAAGAAGTGCGTCCATTTTCTTCAGTTTTCATAATGGATCCTATTCTGGTATGGTAGTTGCGTAGGTGTGTATGCAAATAAAACTTCAAGAACTATGCAATATTTGCACGAGTAGCTAACTGGAACAACTCATCGGTATATAACGAGGCCTACAGCATTACTATTTAGAACGCTTCTGAAGAAGCTGACAGCATGATCAGTGAATCGTCTAGGTCAAATCGACAACCACGGTGTAACCAGGAAAAGCTTATCACTATTACAACTATTTTATTCTATATACCGCGAAAAGAAAGAATTAGAGTAGACCTTGATCAGATTATTGTAGTCTGTGTATCACCTGCACATCAACGTGCTTTCCAGCGGATAGCTGCAGTGGCCTTCTGGACAATGTTCATGTATTGGAACTATACTTGTATCAGGTCAATAATAAATACCTTATATCGGATGCGGATCAATACCATGGCCTGCTCTAATTCCTGTTTTTCGATCACATGGTAGTTAGACCAACATCTCAAAAATTACAGGATTAGGAACTATATGAGTTAATAGTAAAGATCCAAGAAATAAACACCTTTAATAAATGTAGACCCAAAATCTAATAGTTTACCAGATTACATTATGTATGGTAGGAACGTACTGCCATTTTTTTATGCCTCACTGTATATGGCGTGTCCTTGACAAGAAACCACAACATGCGATCTTTTAAACGGATACGAAACAAAGACTCTGTTATATTACCAAATATGCAACACCTTGCGTCGTTTACGATAGACCACTTCGTTATAAGTATAGTGTAATCGAATGTTATTTTCATCTGGCTACGGAATAGTTTCTAATTTATGAATGCAACTATCTATAAGTCACTTAAAAATCAAAGGTCAAGTTTCACACTTAAGTATAAACGTAGTTGAATTCATACATTAGGAACTATTCCATAGCCATACTAGATGAAAAAAAATTTATTTCATCGTTTATATTATTAAGTTTTTTAAAACAATATGTTATTAACGTAGTGATAGCCTGCAAGATTCTGAGATGAAATGACCTTATCTCTATAGATTTGTTTTTTATACGAACTACCTAATATTTAATTGATCAATGAGCGTTAAGCACAATAGGTTCGGCTGAGCACTGTTAGAGGGCACTAACTCAACTCAAGCACTAAACGTTTTAAGTAAACGTCTCCTCACTGGTGTGCATCGACTTAGTTGATCGTGTGAGGTATATAGTGGTTCAGTTAGTTTTCGCAAATTTTTGCATGCATACAATGGTTGACACTTTAAATGCAATTTTCAAGTAAAGCGAAATGTCGAACTTGTTTGTAACTAGAAATACAACAGCTGTTGTGTAGAACCATACAGTACTCTTAAATTTATCGAAATAAACGATTCTCATATTGTATTGCTACCCAATTCAATGCCATCACTCGAAAGTGACAACCTATATAAAAAAAAGCAAATACCTAACATTGTTAAGAATGCAATTGTTTTTTCATCACTTTGTTTCTATGCTGAACGACAAAGCTTTAACTAAAATTATAGAAAATAGAAACTTTTTCAAACAGCAACTGTGGTTTTAAATCAAGCTCAGAAATTGCACTTCTTTTCTCATTTAATCAATTCTAAGTCTGTGTAGTTTCTGACAAAAGACAAACTCACCTTGCATATCTATGGATTTTTGGATCTCCATTTATTTAACTGCCTTTATTATCTCTACTTCTACTGTCATTCCTCTAAGTTCTTTTTATTAATTACTCTACGCACATTACTCAAATTACTATAGCAGAATCGTACTTACAGTAGACGCAGCAAACAACAGCATAAAATAATATAACCAACACCGCTTCATATCAAATCGCATTGTACTGTGGTTTAAAGAAATAATTCATTAATCACTGTAGACCAGTAGAGGTTCGGCCTTTACCTAATGCACTGTGTCGAACGCTTGTACAGTGGCGGATCATACAAATAAAAAGTCAACTATAATTAAATAGGCTTGTGTGCTAAATATTGGAGCAGTTGATTTTGTTAAAATGACAGATGTGCGCAATAATTACATCAGTGACCATCTCATGCGTAAAAGAAAGGCGGCATAAGAAGTTGTAGGATGGTGGTTTTCCTCTTCATGACAACGCACCGATCCACAAAGCAATTAATATTCAAGCAATTTCATATTACAAAATTGCGTTTTTATAACATTATTCAGCCGCTCTTTAACCCAAATTATTTTCCTTGTGGTTAGTTGGAACTACGGCGAGAAAGATTTTCAAATGCTAGTATTATTCCAAAGCAACAATTTCATTGGGATTTATGCAGAATTCAGTTCGGTAATTTTTATATTTCACTGTGTTTATGTTTCATAGATACCGTACATTTTTGTTTGTTTGTTTGTTTGTTAATGGACAATGTCTAGCCATGCAGAGTACCAGGTACCTTAGACACCGACTGCTGTGGTGATATGGTCAAAGTCCTACTTAGAATTTTGTCGAGACTAAGTAGTTCCAACGGATCTTTTACATGCTACACATCGCAGTAACATGGGACCCACGGCTTTACATCACTTCCGAATGATGGCATTCCGTAGCAGCTTTCATCTGCATTTTTTAATTTTTGAAGACCTCACCGGGACCGGGAATCGAACTCGCGACCCTTAGATTAGTAGTCAGGATGCTTACCACTGAGCTACTGACCCCGGCGTACATTTTTATTTAAAAAAATGGGAATACAGCACTACACGAAATGTTTTCCTCTACACCGCTGGTTCAGAGCTTATAAAGCTACAATTATAGTGCTCGGCCTTGTTGCTAAAATTTTGTAACAAATTATTCACTTCCTTTTTTCCGTACCATGATACGATCAGTGCCTGCCTACTAATGGATTGTGTAGGAAATTACTCTGACTATTTCCCTCTTATCAAATAGGTCAATCATTTGATATCTAATTTTAAAATTTCGACCAATCACGTTAACAATACAGCGCCAAAAACAAGAAAAAGTCCCTTGGGATTATTTAAGTGATAAGTTCTTACATATATTACAATCCAATCCAATTTGACTATTCAACTCACTTGTCATGTATCAAAAACTGTCCAATAAAAATACAAGATTTGACGTCTTTGAGCCAATAAAAATGAACTATATTGACAATTTTCACTAGTGAAAATAAACGACAATTTTCACTAGTGGTATAGTGAATATTTTTTGACAATTTTCACTAGTGAAAATAATCGACAATTTTCACTAGTGGTATAGTGAATATTTTAAACAAACGTGATTTTTATTAGAAAAAGTCAATGTTAGTGTTCTGTTACTAGATTTACTGAAAACTAATTTTAAAAAGTAGTTTGGTTCATTGAATAGTCCCTCGAATGCCATTCTTAGTCAAAGTTAAGTAGAATATTTTTGCGGTGGTATCACTCATGTCCATTGCGCTTGAGATTAGGACTCGTGCTGGCGCACTCGTCCTAATCGAGCCTAAGCGCAATGGACATTCGTGATACCACAGCAAAAATATTCAACATAACTTTGACTACTCATGGTATTATAAGTGATTATTTTCTATCGCGTATGGCAATTTGATAAATCAGATCATACTTGAAGTGAAAACGGCCCTAGGGTGATAGTTAATCACCATGAAAACTACCTCATTAAAATTCAGTAGCATCTTATGACAACTAAATCCTGAAGTGTCAAAATTAATTTACCAGAAAAATAGCTTCCCGCTTCCGTAAAAATTATTAATTTATTTAAGAACTTATCTTCCCGAATTCACCACGGCCAGTGATAAATCCTTATAATATTCCTCACGTGCGTTACATTTAAGAAATAACCCTCGGCTGCGCCTCAGGTTACTTTTAGGCAACGCACTTTCGGGTTATTATTTGTCAAAATTATTGCGAGTAATTATCACCGCCCTTGGTAAATTATAACTGACAATAGCAAGAATACATTTCCTCAGTTTCCATTGGAAAACTGACAATTATTTGATATTTTACATTTTTAGATGTGTCATTAAAACGAGTCGCCTTATTTTCCGTGTAATCTAGTTTGGGAAATAACCTGATCGATTATATCTCAGTCTCATTATTTATCTCTAAAATTTTAACTCAAGACTTTTTACATATGGGTAATCTTCTTTGGCGAATAGAATGACAAAACCCTTCGCTGTCGCTCGTGATTTTGATCATATCATTTGCCTCAAAAGTTTACCAAAGTAATAATCTTTCGGCCAATTTTTTTTTCCGGCAAATAATGATCCCTTGATATATTATAACTGATTACTTCCTTCATACTTAAAGCGGCCGATCATAATGCTGGATTTTGCGTTGTTTCTGGCATTAGATAAGTGAATAAAATCCTTGCAAAAATGTAAGGGTGATTATTTCCTTCATATCCATAATAATGCGTAATCACCATGATTTCTGTCAGTTTAATAATGACAAAAAATCAAACGTCAAAACTTTACCGCCGTTAAAAATGTGTCAAAATTTAATCGTTTCTGAATGATTTTGGCATTATCAAAGATATTTCACCAACTGAATATTAGGTATCTATTTATTCAGGAAATAATCACACCAAACATACCGTGTGCATGTAAACTAGCCTAAATAAATTTTGGCAATTTGTTGTTACAATGTTTTGCTCTGACGAAATATAACTCGTAATTGTTCCGCCCTAAAATCCCTCGTGCTACGCATTCGGGATTCTTGTTGAGCGGAAAATGTACTTGACAAATTTCTTAGCAAAGCATTCTGACAGAAAACGTTAAATTTTAATTGGATATTTTAATGCACTTGGGATATTACTGTTGATTAAAGCCCGCAAATTTGAAAAGGGTCATTTTGATTAGTATAATCGAAAATCTGGCCTAAAATACTTTCAAAGTGGTAGTACCATTGGAGTCTTATGTATTTCATAAGAACCCCGTGTGGGGTTGCTGGTCCCCCATCGGGCGCCTACACAGGTGGCGGATAGGGGAAAGCTTACCAGATATGGTGGGTACCGGGGAAATAAAATACCTGGGGTGGACAAAAACTAGCAGCTGAATGGTCGGCGGGTTAAGCGGCTCCCTGTAACCTGACAACAGTCTATATATAATAGAGTGGACGAGCAGCTGCCCTTGCTGTAAGAAATCGCAACAAAAGGCGGATGGACCAAGAAATAGGTCATTAAAGATCCCAATGGATATCCCTAGTAAATCATCATGGTCACTAAAAACCAAAATCAGAAACCTAGTGATCATGGGAATCGGATACCAAGATCCGGCAGGGGAGGACAACCTATGGACTGCGGGGCCTCCTCGGTCGTCAGCCAGCAAAATCCCTGCAAAACCGAAGAAGTGAGGAACAACATACAGAGAATAAAACCATAATTCAGAATAGCCACGTGGAACGTGAGGAGCCTATTTGCAGCTGGAAAATTGGATAATGCTATAGCCGAAATGGAACATATGAAACTAAACATACTAGGAGTGAGTGATATACACTGGCCAGGATCTGAAAAATACTCAACTAGGAATGGCGGTGTGATGTACTATTCGGGAAATGACACAACACATAGATATGGAGTGGGAATTATTGTCGATAATACAACCAATAAATCGATATTGAGTTTCACCCCACTCTCCGATCGTGTCATGATGTTAAGAATACTCTCAAGCAAGGGTCCAATGAACTTAATCCAAATATATGCGCCAACAGCAGACAAAGAGGAAGAAATAATATAAGAGTTTTGCAATGAATTAGAAACCATCCTTAGAACAACTAAGAAACACTTGCAATGAATTAGAAACCATCCTTAGAACAACTAAGAAACACGAAGTCACAATTATAATGGGTGACTTCAATGCCACGGTTGGACACGATACGGTAGATGTGTAGGAGGACATGGATTGGGCGAGCGGAACAAACGTGGAGACAGATTAATTGAATTCTGTCAAAACAAAAATCTCATCGTAGCTAATACAATGTTTAAGCTCCCGAAACGAAGATTATAACATGGAAATCTCCTGCAGATGAAGTAAATAAAATAGTTCGAAACCAGATTGACTACATAATTATCAATAATCGGTTCAAAAACTCAATTAAATCTGTCAAAATCTACCCAGGAGCAGACATTTCATAGGACCACAATCCTGTTGTGGCCTCAGTCAAAGTAAAGTTAAAAAAAATTAAGAAAAATCAAAGCAACAGGCAAAATCTAGATATTAACGATCTACGAGACCCAATCACACAACAGAAGACAAAAGAACAAGTCAATAACATTTTAAAAACTAGCGTAAGAAGTAATAGAGACTTTGAAAATATAAATGACCGATGGGAACAGAGGGGGCTGCCCAAAACGCCGAATCGATAATTCGTCCAAAACGCCGACTGCCATTCCGCCGACTAGGGCCAAAACGCCGACTGTCATTCTACCGAACGTGTCCAAAACGCCGAACGACGCCAACTGACGTCACGTCGTTCGCGGGCTTGGCGTCGGAGCCGAATACAAATCAAAAATTGTATTTGGTCCAAAACGCCGACAGCAGATCTATTCGGCACTTTGGCCATTCGGTAAAATGTGGATTGTCCAAAACGCCGAACCGATAATTCGACCAAAACGACGACTGCCAATCCGCCGAATATGTCCAAAACGCCGACTGCCATTCTGCCGAACGTGTCCAAAACGCCGAACGGCGGTGACACATCGTTCGTGAGGTTAGCGTCGGAGCCGAATCGAAATTTGTGTTTAGCCCAAGATGCCGACTGCACATCGATTTGGCACATTGGCCATTCGGCAAAATGGCCTAGAACGCTAGTACGAGCCTCGCCCAAAACGCCGACGGCGTTTGTAGTCGGCAGTTTGGCCGTTCGGCGAAATGTCTTGCAAAGTAATCGCTGTCATGACCAAAATGCTGACTGCATGTACCAGCGGCAGTAAACAGTTTTGAAATTGCATTCTTGTAGATGACGTTCCAATATGGTGGGTTTGTTTATTTGATTAACTGTTTCTCACTTCAACACTAAAATTGAGAAAATGTTAGATGTTTCTCATTTATTTAGTATGCCTGGTGCGTATTAAATTTTACCTAAATAATTATAAACTCATCACAACATTAAAATGTCTCTTAATATGTGCACAGTAGTGGTTCACTTTTCAGTCCTCCCGATGGTACCTATAAGCGCTTATTCACTATGGAAAACAAACTATTCGTGACTTATGGTGTGTAATTAATTCTGCAGCTACCAATATGTCCACAATACCTGCTTTTGTATTTACAACTGCCTATTTAATGCTTATAATGCCTCTTTTGCTACGTAGAATGACTGTATTGCCTAATTCGAGCATTTGTATTTGATTTTCAGTGCCTCTTTGCCTGTCTATTGTTGAGTTTTTTATGTCTACAGAATACGATAAAAAATATATGGTGTGATACACGCACACGACTTCCTTTTACAGTGATCTTTAATTAGCCAAAAAAATTATTTTCAATTTTTAAGCATTTGTCAAAAAATTTCAAAAATTACAAATCGTACAGAAATCGTAAAAAATAGAGTTAGTTGAAAAGACAAATTTTCTCTAAAATTTTAATACGGGCTGTTCTATTTAAAATTCGAGTTAATAAAAAAAGAAACCCATTTTCAAGATATTCAACTGAAAAATCACCTATCTCACATCAATACACATTAAAAATGCAATAACAATGTAACGTTTGAAAAACATCATTAGAGCCGTTTTGAAAAAAACCGAAAAAAACTGAAAAATCACAAGAGTAAACACCATACTTCCGATTATGCGATTTTTTTCAAAAGCTTGTTGTCGCATCTAGATAGTAAACAAAACTTATATACACTGCTCAAAAAATTAAAGGGGCATCTGGTAAAAGTCGACTTAAATTGTTACACGTTTCTATGACAATCAGTATTTGTTTGTTGTAGGTTTTGGTTTTCAGGGATTTCATAATGGAAACGCTATCACTGTCTTTTGGAAAATTTGTAGACTGAGTACTGTTTCAAAATTTACATTGACCGTAATTTTGGAAGAACTTTAATAGGTGCTCCTTTAATTTTTTTGAGCAGTGTATAAAGCTTCAACGTCATTCCTCTTTTCGTTTTTTCCTATTTCAATGTTTTTATGTATCAAAGCAGAATTGAACAGAATTAGAAATGTGTGTAAGCCCTTCGGTCCTAAAAACTTAATCATTTCTGGACTTATCTTGTCATGTCCAAAGGCTTTACTAACTTTTAATGTTAATATTGCTTGTTCTAATTATTTATTTTGCATGCTTCCCTATTCGACTCTGATATGCTGTTGATCACTTTTCGTTGTGTCATCTGCATCGCTATTATGTTGTCCAAGTATATCTTCAAAGTGCTGTTTGCAACGGGCCATGATCTCTGTGTCGTTAGTTAGTAATTTTCCCGTTTTATCTTCAATGACATTCAGAAGAAATGTTTTGTCTTTTCTGAAATTCTTTAAGACCCTACAAAAAACCTTCTGTTCTTTTTTAAAGTTTTGTTCCATTTTCCCCAAAACTCATCTTCCAAACTTTGTTTCCTAGCATTATTCACCATTTTGTTTACTTTTATTCAGTGTTGTTTATAAAGCTCATAGTCTTCATTGTATTTTGTTGTGAGGTAGCTGTACCATAAATGTTTCTTATCTTCACATTTGATGGATTTGTTTTGTCCCTGTCTTAATAGTATGGTTTTTTTACACCACATACCTTTTCTGCTGCCGATAATTTTTTTTTAAATTTTTGCCCAATCGCTTCTGTTTTATCATCATATTTAACCCAGTCAACTTCGGACACTTCTATTTCTAATAGGAATTGGTAGCTAAGTTGTATGTCCTCATGTTTTAGTCTGCGAGACTGGATTGTTGTTACTGCTTTTATGCTTTTACCCCCCTGTATATTTTTACATTTTTGATTTTTTCCTTTTCTAAGCTTTATAAATGCGTTTTTTTTTTGAAATTCGCTTTATAAATTTTGGATTTATTTGATTTTTTATTAAAAAATACCAACTTTCTGTAGCACACTGGGTATGTATGGATGAGATATGAGTGAATTTTAAAAAAACCGAATTATCTAATAAGGGCCGGTTTTACAAACCAAGGATAAAGTTATCCGGGAAATAAATAATCTAGAAACGATTGCTGTAACAAAGGAAACTATGACAATTATACCTCGGATAGCTTATTGTGGGTATATATATAGGTACTTGCACTGGTGTGCGGAAAAAAAGTCACAAGAAAAAAAGTCACGGAATTAAAGCAACCGGAAAAAAATCACTCGGAAAAAAAGTCACCCTAAGATAGCCTGCTGGGAGAAGGAAACATCGTAAATAGATTATAAATAAGTGATAAATTGATAGTGATAACCTAATAACCCACGGTGTTAAGGAAAACGTGGCTTATGATGTAAACAAGCTAATAATAGCCCAGTTTACTTGATTAAAATGAACTATTAAAACACCTTATTACTATTGTATTGGATAAAAAGTATCTGTTTCATTATTTGTTGTACAAATATCTACTTTTGATTAGTGATGATGAAAGTCGTTTCTTAATAAAAAATGTAAAAAAAATATATTTTTTAACCATTTTATTGAAATTGTGAATTGTCAAGTTTTTTTCGGCTAACTTTTGAGTTACAAGATATCACTATGCACAAAAATTACGTATATATCGTTAAAGGCATGTTGAATCTCCAAATTTAAATAATGGACCATACAATATTTACATAGGATCTAAATGCGATAGTAGTTATATTATTAAATACTAAAAACACTTTATGCTATAATTCACTGTGGGTGCTTGTGCACCCCGTGGTTTCGGCGCCTATGCTAATTTGTATAATTTAATTGATTTTATACCCGATATTCGCTGTCGGCACTTGGTGGAACTGCTTAACATTGCTAACTGAATAAAACGTTTGGATAATTTCCAATAATACTTATTTATTAATCATAATTTGTGTATAGTGCAAAGGAAGTTTAAGTAGGTAAATCTTTAGATAAAACTAGTCCTGAGGTGGTTTCCGAACATAATCATTTGCCAAACCCAGTTACCTGTAACAAAAGCAGACTTTTTTCCGGGTGACCTTTTTTCCTGGGGATTTTTTTCCGTATGACTTTTTTTCCGGGATTCACTTGCGATGTAGAACCGGCCTTAAACCATCTATTATTTTGGTATACTCTATTCACTACAGTCCCGGATTGTCAATGTCAAAATCCAATTAAAAATAATCCTTTATATCATGGTTAATACTTTTAAGTCAAGTTATGGGTAACTAGAAACAATTAATAAAGCTACTAATTAGAAACAATTAATAAAGCTACTAATGTCAAAATTATAAATTATAGGTTATATTTCGAACTGACTTAAGCAAAAATAAATAAAAGTTGCCAGGTAACAAAAGCCCAAATTTTCAAAATTACGCTTTTGCGTTGTCCAACCTAGTAGTAACAAAAAAACCAATAGAAATTCAACAGTGCTACCATAAAACGTCATTTTTGACAATCCGGGACCATAGTGAACAGAGTATATAGGACATGTGGGCCGTAGAAAATATCCAATGAAACGCTAAAGATGGCTGCAAGCCCAAATACTAGTGGTATTTAGAAATATCAGAGCATATGATATAATGAATCTAGGACAAAAAACCCCTGGACAAAAAACCCCGGACATAAGACCCCCGGACAAAAAACGCCCGGACTAAAAACCCTCCGGATAAAAAACCCCCGGACTAAAAACCCCCGGATAAAAAACCCCCGGACTAAAAACCCCCATCATAAAGAAAACACCCTCAAAACATGTGGGGTCAGTGAGAGATTATTATTTTTATTAATAATAATGAGTTATTATTTATAATTATAATTACCACTGATGCAATAATGCAGATCAAAATGGCACATGTAAAAAGTAGGGCATTTATTTAATACAAAATACATTAGCAGGTATCTTTGTACGAGTATTATAGCTTTTGTTATCAGTGGTAATCATAGTTGTCCAATAAGAAGGCAGGTGATTACTATTTTCTAAAAATTGCAAATGGATTCTTGCATGAGTACGGAATGATAATTAGTACCTAATTGGAAATTGGCGATAGACTAAACTAAATTGGCTTTCTCTGAAGAATAAAAGACCCACATATCAAGTTTTGAAAACCCGCCTGAAACAAGTATTCCAAGAACCAAGATTATACAGGATGTATTAAAACGTGCCGAGAATATTTACAGCACGCAATTGTATGTCAAAATTGAACCAAAAATTATAATTATCATTTGGTCTTGGACGATAAGTTTTTGAAATATTAGCGTTGAGAAGTTGTTAAATTAAGCAACGTTGTGCATTTCGACAGCAACGGATTATGCATTCACAAAGGGAACGTGATTTAGAAAACTTTTTAATTGCCGTAAATAATAACATTAGGTAGTGTAGTGAACTTTCTGTATGTGTATTATATTAAATAAATGCCCCACTTTACATGTCTCATTTTTTATGCATTCTTGTATCAGTAATGAATGATAATTATAATTAGTAACTTATTTTTAATAATAATAATAATAATCGCCCATCCTTCAATGACGCAAGGGGGCCAAAGCCACCACCACAGGCTTGGCAAACTTCGGGTTTTCTTCTCAGTATATTCAAAGGGACCTTCCATAACAGTTACACGCTTGTTAAAAATACTGTAAGCAAACCCGTTGCTGGCTCTTGGACTATATGTATTATCGATAACCTCATTTACCTACAAAACGTCAATCATAACTAGATAACGCCATCATAAGTATTAAGTAGGCAGTTGTAAATATACAAGTAGACATTGTGGAAATATTGGTAGGTGTAGAATTAATTGCACTTTATGACCAATGAATAGTTTTTTCCCGTAATGAATCAGCACTCATAGGTACTATACAAGTTTGCCGCGACTATTAAAAAGATGCAGAAAGCCAAATCGTATTTATTTTTCCACAATTTTAGCCTTGAAGTGAGAAACAGTTAATCAAATAAACAAACCCACCATATTGCAACGTCATCTACAAGAATGCAATTTCAAAACTGTTTACTGCCGCTGGTACATGCAGTTGGCGTTTTAGTCATGACAGCGATTACCTTGCAAGACATTTCGCTGAACGGCCAAACTGCCGACTCCAAACGCGGTCGGCGTTTTGGGCGAGGCTCGTACTAGCGTTCTAGTGTGTGCCGAATCGATGTGCAGTCGGCATCGTGGGCTAAATACAAATTTCGATTCGCGTTCGGCTCCGACGCTAACCTCACGAACGATGTGACGACGGTTAGCGCCGTTCGGCGTTTTGGACACGTTCGGCAGAATGGCAGTCGGCGTTTTGGACATATTCGGCGGATTGGCAGTCGGCGTTTTGGACATAATCGGCGGAATGGCAGTCGGCGTTTTGGTCGAATTATCGGTTCGCCGTTTTGGACAATCCACATTTTACCGAATGGCCAAAGTGCCGAATAGATCTGCTGTCGGCGTTTTGGACCAAATACAACTTTCGATTTGTATTCGGCTCCGACGCCAAGCCCGCGAACGACATGACGTCAGTTGGCGTCGTTCGGCGTTTTGGACACGTTCGGCAGAATGGCAGTCGGCGTTTTGGACATATTCGGCGGATTGGCAGTCGGCGTTTTGGACATAATCGGCGGAATGGCAGTCGGCGTTTTGGTCGAATTATCGGTTCGCCGTTTTGGACAATCCACATTTTACCGAATGGCCAAAGTGCCGAATAGATCTGCTGTCGGCGTTTTGGACCAAATACAATTTTCGATTTGTATTCGGCTCCGACGTCAAGCCCGCGAACGACATGACGTCAGTTGGCGTCGTTCGGCGTTTTGGACACGTTCGGCAGAATGGCAGTCGGCGTTTTGGCCCTAGTCGGCGGAATGGCAGTCGGCGTTTTGGACAAATTATCGGTTCGGCGTTTTGGGCATTCGGCGTTTTGTCCTGGACCCACAAAAAAGAGTGACAAACAAAGTGCTAAACAAGGATGGATGACAAACCAAATTCTTAACCTCATCGAAAAAAAGAGAAAACAAAAGAATAAAAATGAAAGCAAATACAGGGAATTAAACCAACTGATCAAACGAAAAATTAAAACAGCCAAAGAAGACTGGTTAAAGGATCAATGCATAGAACTGGAAGGATATTCGGAAAGGTATGACGCATTTAACTTACACAAAAAAGTTAAAGAAATATCGGGTAAGAACAGACAGCTACAATCTAATATATTAAAGGACGCAAACGGAAGAATAATAGTGCATACAGAAGACAAAATGAAGAGATGGATATCATACATTTCAGAACTCTTTGATGACAATAGACCTGAATCTGAGAGAGATACGGAAGACAACGAAGAAACAGGACCGAACATCTTACGTGAAGAAGTATATCAGGCTATGAGACAGACAAGGGGAAACAGGGCAACAGGACCGGATGAGATCCCAGTAGAACTGTTGAAGCTAATAGACGAATAAAACATCGACATACTAGTCACGCTGTTTAACGATATTTATAGAACAGGTATAATACCAAAACAATGGCTGGTGTCCACGTTTGTTGCAATACCTAAGAAGAAGAATGCAGACAGAATGTTCAGAACATCGAACAATTGCACTAATGAGTCATGCCCTTAAGATTTTCCTGAGGATAATACATAACAGACTATTTAAAAAATTAGATACAGCAATAAGCGACGCTCAATTAGGATTCAGTAGGGTAATGGAACAGGAACAAGAGAGAGGCATTATTTGGGTTAAACGTCATCATACAAAGGTGCCTAGATATGAATCAAGACATTTATACATGCTTTATTGACTTTGAAAAAGTATTTGACAAAGTCCGTCACGAAAAACTAGTTGACATATTAAAAACAAAGAACATTGATAGCCGGGACATCAGAATAATATCTAATCTTTACTGGCAACAAAATATTCAAATGAAATGGAGATTCTTCGAGGGGTTCATCAAGGATGTCTCCTGTCCCCGATGCTATCTAATGTCTATAGCGAAGCTATCTTCCAGGAAGCCATACTAAACACCGCAGAGGGTATAAGAATAAACGGAGAAGTCGTTAACAACTTAAGATACGCAGATGACACCGTCGTGATAGCCGGCAGTCTGCAAGATCTTAAAAATATGATGGAATGTCTAAACATCTCCTGCGAGCAATACGGAACAACAATGAATTTAAAGAAAAGCAAGTTTATAAAATTCACAAAAAAACAAGGAAACACTCAAGCTGACCTAACCGTGGCGGACACACAAATAGAAAAAGTAGAGCAATATAAATACCTGGGGACATGGATAAATGAAAATGGAGACCAGACAAAGGCAACTAAAACCCGCATAGAAATTGCTAGAGCTGCATTCATTAAAATGCAGAGAATATTTTGCAGTAGAGACATAAACTTCGAACTGAGAACTAGATTCCTACGCTGCTACGTCTTCTCTACACTATTATATGGAGCCGAAGCTTGGACCCTGAAGAAAAGGGAAATTAAAAGACTAGAAGCATTTGAGAGATGGTGCTATCGAATTATGCTTAGGATTTCTTGGGTGGATCACGTCACAAACATAGAGGTGCTTCACAGGATGAATAAGGAGGAAGAAATAACAATAACCCTTAATAGAAAGAAACTAGAATATCGGGGCCATGTCATGAGAGGAACAAGATATTCCCTGCTTAGACTAATAATGGAAGGGAAAATACTAGGAAAAAGAAATATAGGAAGAAGAATGTTGTGGCTTAGGAATCTAAAAGAATGGTTCAATATGAGTTCTAACCAATTGTTTAGGGCGGCAGTGGATAAAATCAAAATTGCCATGATGATGTCCAACCTCCGTTAGGAGACGGAACTTTAAGAAGAAGAAGTATTTCATTAGTTTGATTTTCAGCACTACTTTCTGGAATATTGTTTAATAGAAATTATTTTTCTAATGTTTAACACTTACATTGACAAATATTACAACAGCAGTCGCTATAAAAGCAACCGCCACAAAATCAGCAGCCATCACAGCAACAGTCCCAACAACAACAACATATGGAGATGAACGAGACCGAACACTTGTCTACACCGCTCCAAGAGTATGAAGCTTGGTTTGAGGAGCTGAAACACCCGTCACCAGTTCTAGTGACGAGTAAGGTAAAATAGCTCTATTTATTTCCTTCTGTAAAAGTCCTTCCAATCGTAGGACTAAACATTAAACAAATAAACCTGCAACACGACCGGGCGGCTGCGGCTATTTTATGCAGACGCCTCGGCAGTACGCCGGACATTGTACTTATTAAAACCGTGGGTTGTTAATTCAATTATTTCTAGACTAGACAATCTACAAGGTAATATTTTGGTAGAAGAAAACATCTGAAACTAGAGAATGCGTTTACCTATCGGACCTATCGTCCATTTGACACTGACAATTTACAATTGTTAGATTTGAAAAGAATTATTTTTTTCCATAACCAAATGAAGTACCGCCACGTTCGCCATGTTTATTCCTCTGACATATGCGTCACTTTGAGGTTTGTAACACAATTTCGTCAACGTGACGTTTGTTGGAAATCCAAAACTTTACTTAAAATTGTTAAGACTGTAGGTTTATGTCAAATTCGAGGTTAGCAGGTTAGGTTTTGCGTCAGTTCTGACACAAACTGACCCAAAACATAACCTGCTAACCTCAAATTTGACATAGACTTACAGTCTTGCCAATTTCAAGTAACATTTTAGACATAACGCAATCAGTTATTGCTGATGGGAACAAAAATAGCGGTGATGGCGGCATTTTCACGGATCAAAGAATGGCGGTACTGGAAATGAGATCGAGTGACCGGTGTCAAACTCTAACATAGCAAGTTTTTAATTTTTAGTAAACAAGTGACATGTCTAATGTCATTGATGTCCCAGAACTTTCACCCTCCCCCCCCCCCATAATTTGAAGTTCTGATCTAAACAACAGTTGTTTTTATTAAATTAAACGTTTTTAGTAACCTTGTGGTACACCATGCTTTTACTATGTTCGATTTTGAAACCGGTATAGTGGTAGAACTAACAACAAACATAAATTTGGATTTTTGGATGTCATTTCTGCATAAAAAAACAAAAGAGATGAATCTCATGGGGTTTACTTAGTGACAGAATATGTTACATACGAGTCAAGGTGAAACTGAGGAATATGTCAATCTTCTTGAGTTACGCACCAACTAAAGATAATATAGGACAGGCGAAAGAAGGGTTTTATATGATACCACAAAATGAAGTAGGGTTTGCAACGGGTAATGATGTTAATTAATTTGAAACTGCACCGTTAAAATAGAGAAAGGGAAAACATATACCCCTATAATCGGGAGACACGCCTTGCACGAAGAGACAAATAAAAACGGTGAGAGGACAATAGCGTGTGCAACGACAAATAACCTGGTAGTTAGGAGCACCACTTTTCTTTTCAACGGCATACATAAGCACACATGGAAGTAAGTTCTCCCCAGACGGCAAACCAATCAAGCAATAGACCATATACTACCGATTGGTGATAGGAAGAAGCTGCAAAGGAGCTGGATCAGAATCAGATAACTTTCTAGTCAAAATAAAATAAGAAAGAGAATTAATTAATTCAGTAGGAAACCCTGATGTAAATCACAGATATCAAGTAGAACAGTGTTGAATCCAGGGGGTGACCGGGGGGGGGGGATTCCCCCCGGGCAGTACAAAATTTCCTCCCGAAAACATTACCACTTCATATTTATGTTTTTTTATCTATAAAAGAATGGGTGGATTGCTCGGGAATAGGTAAAAATACACCCCAGACGTTTCAGTTTCCACCCCGGAGTAATCAGTCTGAATTCAACACTGAAGTAGAATGAGTTAAAAATTACGAAGTTTTGAGAAGATATAGGAAGAGACTTAAAGAAGAACAAGAGAATCAAAGCGAAAGACAAGTGAATGCTATAACAAATCTAGCAGAACATGTAGACATTATAGAGAATATCTAGAAAAATATTCAAATCACAATTTTAGAGTTATTCAACTGCAAAACCACCTATTATACAGCAATACACATTAAAAATGTAATAAAAATGTAACGTTTGCAAAAAATCGTTACAGTCGTTTTTGGAAAAATCGAAAGAAAAACACTGTGCGTCATACGGTAACGCCACACGGATTACGTTGCACGACCAATCAGCGTGACGTCACTCCCCGCGCCTGTCACAAAGGACTATAAATGGCGCCACACTCACCTTCAGCTCTTAGTGCGACTCTGATGACGCAAGCTGCAAGGTCTTGCGAAACGTTAGTGAATATGGATGCACAAACAGCAACAAGGCTAAATCTGCCTAAATATTCTCGTTCTGAAGGAACTCAAACAACACGAGCCACCAAAGAGCATGGCAATCACGCAGATTCTTGCTCGAGTTTACAAGGTACAAGGCACAGTAAGCCAAAAAATGCTAGGTGTTCATCCACAAATACTACGCGGTCTTAGCCGAAATTGTATGTAAAAAACCTAAAGACAACCAGCCTAAATGGATTCATTGCGAAGAGAGTCATCCATCCGACTACCGACTGTGATTACGATATTATTACTCTTGCCAATTTTTTTAATGGTCTCCCATTTTGTCTTAAGCAAGCCAATATCTTGTTACATCTTTCTTTCAGTTTCTCATTCGACCTCTTTCTTTAAATATTCCTCTCTGGAGGCTCTTATTTCCTGTCCGTATTCTTCAATTGTTTATTAGTCTATTGGGTATCACCTCTTGTACTTTTAACACCGTCCCTAATTTACTTATCTGCGAAGCTACGCCTTCAATTAATTTTTCCAACTTTTCCATATTTTCTGTAATTTTGCTCCCTTCCTCGTCTTTATTTTCTTTACTGCTAGAACGGGTTCTCAGCATTATTTTACTCCTTTTAGGAGGCAATCTTGTTACTCTAGTTGTCCCCTTGTAATTCTGGCTTTTCAAGTTTCCGTTCATTAATATAATCTTCAAGAGATCCTATGCTAAATTGCCTAACTTGGGTGGGTATTCCAGTTTCACTTCTGCTCTTACCACTTTATATAAACAAAATAAAAACATCGATAAATTATTTACTCATCGTAACAGCGAAGGCGTCTACAAAATAACTGAATAAAGAAGACTGTTTGAGAACAAAACAAAATTTAGGGAGTATTTTTGAGTTTCAACAGAACTTTTCACTATCATTTTAAACTTTCTTAGATGTGATATAAAGAAATTGCTATACAACAGGCGTAAACAACCTCAGCGAAAAACTATGTATTACTTTAAGGTAAGTACCTAACAAAAATGTATTTAAAGAAGAAAATTGTTTAGACATAATAAAAGCTGTGCTAAACTTCCAATAAATTAGTCAAACCGTCAAATATATACAGTGTTGGGTAGTATCTAGATCATGGATCTAGATTCTGTGCAAGGATCTAGTATCTGTATCTAGATAAATTTGGCCCAAGGAATGTAATATCTGCATCTAAATACTTTTTTGGCGTATCCTATATACATATAATAAGATAAGCAGCAGAAACCGTTCAGAATAAATTTTTGCGATATCTATATTATAAAAAACATCGGCAGTGCTCCAGTTGTGATTCCTATCAGAGCATACGCGAACAGTTTCATGTTCTGAAGCTTTTGCAAAGACGTGTTTTATTGAAGATGGTTTTCATGCATAAGTTATTGAACAATGCGATTGACTGTCCACCTCTCCTAACATTGATTCCTTTTTATGTCCTAGCATTTAGATTTCGCAAAGAAATCTTGTTTATATATATAATCACTGTCGTACACGAACAAGAAAATACTCACCTATAAATAGGCTATGCTTGTTATTCAACTATTTTGATAGTAGGTGTGATCAGAAGCTTGAAATATTGTCCTTCGGTAAATAAATTTAAAAACCAAGTTGAGAATTCTGCGCGAAATGCATGCTCTGTGCGTCTATATTTAAATGTACTTTCTTTTCTTTCCTTTCTTTCAGTTTCTTATAGTTTCTATTTTTTATTGTTACCCTATCTGTGTAATCAGTAATTAGTTATTATTGCACAATGCAATAAATGTAATCTAACTGTAAATAATATAGAAACAATGTAATTAAGTCTGTTTTGTTCCAAATAAATAAATAAATAAATATTTCAAATCAGTAGTTGTCCACCCAATAATACCAAATGAGTATGTTAGAAGTACTATAGCGTATTTACAACTTTTAATAAATATGTTTTGAGTTTAGTTGTGTTTAACTTTGTCGATAAATTTGGTTTTCAGTACTTATTTAACCTTTTACAATAAAGGAAGTAGTATTGGATTCACCCCAAAAATTCTAAATTGAGTTTTGAACAGATGAAACAACCCAAAACATGTTTTTGCTCATTGGTGTGTGTCTGTCTGTCTGAGTGTCTGTTTGTGAACAGCATATCTCAAAACGAAAAGAAGTATGGCATTGAAACTTCATATACAGATTGTCCGAAATCCGTTTTGAACATAGGAAATTAATGAGTGTGACAAGGAAGACATAAACAAAATGAGTAGCAGGACAAAGGTAGAACGTAATCATGGCTAGCTAAATTTTTAAACTAAAATTAAGTCAATGAAACAAATACACTTCTGTCATATATTTTATCTGTCATTAAGAGTATAAAGTGAGGTTTAAATAATTAAAATAATTATGTGAATAGTAAACAATAGTATATTTAAACCTCACTTTATACTCTTAACAACAGCTAAAATATTTGACAGAAGTGTTTGTTTGTTTCATTGACTTAATTTTAGTTGAAAAATTTAGCTAGCCATGATTACATTCTGTCTTTATCCTGCTACTCATTTTGTTTATGTTTTCCTTGTCGCACTCATTAATTTCCTATGTTCAAAACGGATTTCGGACAACCTGTATAAGTTTTGTGTACTATCTAGATGCGACAGCAAGCTTTTGAAGAAAATCGCATAACCGGAAGTATGGTGTTTACTTTTGTGATTTTTCATTTTTCAAATTTTTCAAAAACGGCTCCAACAATTTTTTCAAACTTGTCATACTTATTACATTTTTAATGTGTATTGATGTGAGATAGGTGATTTTCCAGTTGAATATCTCTAAAATGGGTTTCTTTGTTTTTCTCTTCCTTTCCGGTATATTATTACATTTTTCAATTCAGCTTAAAATTTTAGAGAACATCTGTCTCTTCAACTAAAGCTCTATTTTGTACGATTTCTGGAGAATTTGTAATTTTTGAAAAATGTTCACATTTTCTATTTAAAATAACAAAGTTAATAGCCACTTTCGGTATAACCGGAAGTGATAGCACAGTCAAAATATTGTAGTTGTAGTCGTTCTTACACATAAAATCAATGGTCAAAGTTTTAGATTTTCAATTTTATTAGTTTTCTATAATGCTCTATAAAATCGGAGTTAGTAATAAGAAAAAAAGAAGAAAAAATTTTTTTAAACCCATTTTATAGTCATTCAACTGGGAAATCGCCAAAGAGCATATAATCAGAAGAGACTCAGCCTTATAGGTTTGAACGTATTGGTTGTTAAATGGGTTGCATACCCACGTTTCTCGAATTAATCTGCAGCCAGCAACGTCCTTTCGGGTTTTCTACCTGAAACCAGCTGGCACAACCTTCAAGTCACTCTAGCGGGAAGTTAAATTAGCCATGTTGCCACATTGTTGCCGTGTTTGTAGAGTGTGTTATTTTTAGCTAACTGAACAATCTCAAGGCCAGAAAACCCCTAATTTGTTTCAACTTTAGCTAAAAATTACTTTTTTCTACGGTCACCTTTAAAACTGACTATTAAGCGCTCACTGTCAATGCAAAAAGTTAGCGATTCACACATTTTTCCCTAGTAACCATTTTAGCATCGCAACCACGTAAACAATGTCATAATGAAATAATCGCGTCACTTCATTTTACTTTACTCATCGCCATGGCTAACCTGATTATTAATTTAATTCGTCATTTTTCTGGAACTGGCTAAAATTATTGACAATTGCATCACGGTGCGTCCATCATCACGCAACAGATTTAATGAGTTTGTGAGTTTTTGTGAAGTTGAAGATGGAATCTGAAGGTAATTGCACCCCGCCTGAAGTATTTGAAGCGACCTAGACAGCAACCAACGAGTGTTGTTGCCGGCCAAATCGCGCGGCCTTTATGAACGGCGGTACAACGACTTCATCAAATGGTGTGTATCGAAATTTCAATTATTTAACCATTTTGTTATTTATTTAGGACCGTAGAAAAAATTTTGTATGTATTTCGAGTGTAAAGAGCCATTTTGGTATTCGGTTGCTTTTTCGCGCCTCGCTACCGCTCGGCACGAAACTCGCATCCTCATACCAAAATGGCTCTCTTTACACACTAAATACATAAATATCTATTTCAGTTTTTTAAACATTTTTCGAAATTTCACATAAGACGTAATATTAAAATTAAAATTTTTTATGTGAAGATTAATGATTTATAATTGGAAAAAATAATATAAAATGTTAATTATTTCTTTAGAGTTTTTATTATTTACCGAAAAGTAGTATGTTTGCCTAATTTTTAAGTTTTTATACAAGGCACTTTTTAGGAGAAATATTTTTCAAATCTAATTAATATCTATTTAAATGGCATCAAGAAACTCTAATCTACCACTGTTAGTGAATTACTGTTACAAAAATCCTGTAAATGCTCTTTTACAGTTGTCTAAATGAGATTTTTCTTTATCCACTTACATGTTCTAAAAAATTCCTTTAAATATTTAATTATTGCAATATATAAAATACCACTACCAGTTTGACAGTTTATACGAAAATAAAGTTAATCATAGCCCACTGGTAATGAACTTAAATGTTTGTATTGCAGTGTTAGGTGGGTTATATTAGCTTTACTAGCTGCATTATATACAGTGTGTCCCCGGTTAGGTGAAACGACTCTTGTAAAATGTAAAAAACTTACAGTGTGTCCCTGGTTAGGCGAAACGACTCTTGTAAAATGTAAAAAACTCTCGATTTAAATTTTATTTCCTGAGGTTCAGCCCTGCTTGGTTAAAGGCGAATTTCTAGCATAATTTCAGTTTTGAAAAATCAGGTACCTATGCATTGGAAATTTTTAAAAATCTATTTTTCTGTAGATTAGCGTGCCTTTTATGTAGCAAATAGTTATTAAAAAACGTTGTTTAGAATCAACATCTAGGCCCATATACCAAATTTCAAAATCCTCGGCCAACTTTGATCTCTCAACAAAAACTGCTCAAATTCCACTCGACCTGCGATCTCGAGGAACTTTTAACGCAGTTTTGGTTTCGAGAAATTTAAACATTAATTATTGTACAATAACACTCATCTGTAATAAAATAAGGTCTTCTAGCGAACCAGAACAGTGTGACGGTGAGAGATGTTCTTCAATTGGCACTTTCCCTCGGTTTCTGGTGTTCATATACACTTTCGGAGCAATTTCTTTTTTTAACAAAATTTTCTCCGGCGACACAGAAATACATTGCTCAGTCAGCCCCTGGGTACTGGTAACCTTATCCGTTTTGTAATGCAACGAAATTGCATCAAAAACTAATCTATTTTTTAATGAATTCATGAAATGGTGTTCACTAAAATGCACAGCACAAATTTGCTTTTCACGTAATTATTCGGAAGAGAGTTTATAAAGATTCAGATTTCCACAATTAATTAACCACTTCCCACGTCTGCAGGTATATTTAGGAAAACGAAAGAAACTTAAATCGCAGTCTCGTTTGTGATTTCACAAACAATCAAAGTAGGCATATGTTAAAGGAGCCATTAAAAATTTATTATTATGAATTGCGTCGCACCAATTATTAAACCGAAGAATACTTAAAACACAATGTCAATACGTAAATACGTTGAATACAGGATTAAAATCCAGAGCTTACTAAACTGTAGGGTACTGTACCATCAGCTGGCTTGGTCTGAACTAAACTAAAATCAAATTACTTGTCCTAATTTCCTAATTCATTTTGTTGTAAAGATCACATGTTTCTTTACCAACTATAAAGTTTGAAGTATTTATGGCTAACCCAAAAGCAAATAAGAGCATTTTAGCCTGAAGTACAATTTGTCTCGGTTCTCGTATATATTTATAGATATTGACCTACCCGTCCTAGTGTTCGAGTTGCAGCTAATACATAAAGAACTCCTTAATTCTTTCTTGTATCCGTAACACTTTTGTTATTAAAACATATCATTAGCCAACTTTTTGTATAACTGTTATGAAAAATTAATTATTCGCATTTTAATTTAAAAAAAACAGTAGACGTAGTTTCATTAAAGTTAACAGTAAAATTTGCAGGCAAGTTTCGTTTTATGACTGTTAGCGTGAACGTTGAAGTTTATTCAAATTTAAAAAAATTATATAGTCATTTATACAACTAGTTTTGGAAGTCATACTTTTGTTCATAAATTTGCAGTTTGATTAACGCAAGCAAATTAGTGAAAAATAGTTGTTTTCATACGTGTTGCACAGTCGGCGCCTTAGAAATCGGGACACATAACATGTTGTGTTGTAATATTTAATTTTTTATTTTTCTGCTCTGGTTACTTCATTAATGCGAGCTGTCATTTCATATTTGACAAACAATCAAAAATCTGGCATAACAATCAAAACCATCACAACTGCAAAAGCTCAGTTTATACACTTAAAAATACAAGTAATAGTATATTAAAGTATGAGTGGATAACAAGGTCTTTAAAACACGCGCGAGCAAGTGTTTTAAAGACCAGTTATCCACGAATACTTTACGCTATTTTTTATTATACCTCCAATACTGGAAATAAATTACGCACTAAAAACTTAGAAATAATTTTTGTCGTGATAAATCGAGAGGGCATAATAATATTGCTACTATAGTTACGAGAATTATTTACGTTTTTGTCGCGTCCATGTCCGTTGTTGCATTCAGTCGTTTTCTTGACAACCTTTAAAGCTCGGCGAGCTTTAATCGCCTGTATTCGCACGCTCAGGCGTGCTTTAAACGGCGATTCTGATGCAGGTATAATAAAATAGTATATTGTATGTTAAGAGCTGAAAGTGCATTCTTGCCGCTTGCGCATGAATATTGCTGGTTGAGACGAAGTCGAAACCAGCTGTTTGAGCACTAATCAGGATCGAAGGTACAACGTTTGTAGCCTTCTCAGTTTTTCGCTATCTGGAAAACCGCTGATCGCCTGCTCGCCTTGGAATTTGTGGACTGTATGATTGTAGGTTTCACTGAATTATACACACGTTGAAAAGCAAAAGTAGTAATTTATTGCCATAAATTAACACTAACAGTTTAACATTTACAAAGAATTAATTTTCGTAGTGCGTGACCGGTTTGCATGCTGCCACTTTGACAGATGAAACGTAAGTGTTTTTAGAATCGGAAGCACGCCCGGCAGTCTACTGCGCACAGTATTGATTCAGAATACAAGAGAGGCGGCAAAAATTTATAAAGTCCTTAACATACCGCCCGCCTTGGAAAGGGTAACCTTTCAAATAAAACAGTACAGAGTTGACATGTAAAAGCTAGAGTAAAACATGTAACATGAACACATATATACAAAGCATAATAGTATGGATCTTAATCTAGTACAAGAAAACCCGAACAATGGGGAGCCAAAAGGCTTTACGAAAACTGCGCTGTACGCTAACGCACTAGTTCACAACACTAGGTAGCGGGCACAATTTAGCGAAGGATCGCTTCACGATCCCTGACACAGTGTTCACTGACGCCACACGCGTAACGCCGTCAAGGCCAGGGTGCAGCTCGGTGACCCGGCCTAACCTCCACTTCAGAGGGGGTAGATTGTCATCCTTGATGAGGACCATGGAACCAGGCTGGAGGTCCGAAAGATGCGTGCGCCATTTGGTGCGCTGTTGGAGTTCCGAGATGTACTCTTTACTCCATCTCTTCCACACATTCTGGTGAAGTTGTTGTATTCTCTGGTATTTAGACAGCCGAGACTCGACTATCTCAGTAACGTTGGGATCAGGCAGTGACACCAACGGACGACCAATCAGGAAATGAGCAGGAGTCAAAGGCTGAAGGTCGTTTGGATCAGAGGACAAAGGGGACAGGGGTCGGGAGTTTAAGGTCGCTTCCACCTGTGCCAACAAAGTGCAAAATTCATCGTAATTTAGACTAGCGTTACCTATAACGCGACGTATGTGATGTTTGGAGGACTTGATTCCGGCCTCCCACAATCCGCCAAAGTGGGGACTGTGCGCGGGTATAAAATGCCAAGCTACTCCGTCGTTCGCGACTGATTCGGAAATAGAAGGGTTTTGTTCCGCGAGAAAATTGCCTAATTCGATTAATTCGGAATTAGCGCCTACAAAGTTAGTGCCGTTGTCTGAGTAGACATGGAGCGGTTTGCCTCGACGAGCCACAAACCGGCGAAAAGCCATTAAAAAGGTTTCAGTAGAAAGATCAGCGACCAATTCAAGGTGCACTGCCTTTGTGACGAAACAAACGAATATACAAAGGTAGGACTTCACTAGTTTAGAACCACGTCCCTTGCGATCCTTTATCATGAAAGGTCCACCATAATCAATACCAGTCGTATGAAATGGGGGCGATGATTGAATACGAGAGGCTGGCAGGTCTCCCATTATGGGTTCAGTTAACCTAGGAGAGAATCTAAAGCACCGTAAGCATTGATGAACCACTTGCTTGACGATATTTCTGCCAGAGGTGATCCAATATCGTTCTCTGAGATTAGCTAACAGCATTTGAGGTCCGGCATGGAGAAGCCGAAGATGCTCATGCGATACTAGGAGTTTGGCGAATGGATGTTTGCCAGAAATCACTAGAGGAAACTTCTTGTCAAAGGGTAATTGAGAGTTGTGGAGCCTACCACCAACTCTTAGCAGTCCCTCGGAATCCAGAAAGGGATTCAGGGATATCAAAGCAGAAGATTGTTTCACAGGCTTGCTCTGTGACAACAGTTTAAGTTCGTCAGGAAATGACTCGCGTTGGGAAAACCTGGCAAGTCTTACAATAGATGATTGCAGTTCATCTGTAGAAAGGGGCCCAGAAAGACGATCAGCTTTGGGGGCTCGCGCATTGTTATGAAAACGAAAGCAATAAGCTATGACTCGTTGTAAGCGAGCAAAGCTTGAATACTGATTGAACGGAAATGGTTCAACAGAGGTTACAGGAAAACTCTGAACTTCTTTTTTGAATTCTGGAAGCTCAGCACGAACATGTTTGGAAGTAGGCCAAGAGGCCTCACCTTCGCTTAGCCAGGTGGGACCATGCCACCAAAGGCTCAATTCTTTCAAACCTAAAGGGGTGATTCTCCTAGTGAGAAGATCAGCAGGATTAGACGTTGTGGGAACATGCCGCCAAGTGGCATCAAAGGTGAGTTGCTGAACATCAGCAACTCTGTTGCACACAAAGGTCTTAAGAAGATTTGGACTGGTTTTCAACCATCCTAGCACTATTGTGGAATCTGTCCACAGACCGATTCTAGATATGGGCAAATCAAGTGCCTTTATGACTTGCACGGAAAGTTTGCTTAGAAGAACAGCTCCGCAGAGCTCGAGCTTCGGGATTGTCAAGGGCTTTAAAGGGGCTACCTTGGCCTTGGAGCAGAGAAGGTGAACCTGTACTTCCCCTTCCTGATTCTTGGAACGTAGGTATATCGACGCACCGTAACTATTGTTAGAGGCGTCGCAGAAACCATGGAGCTCTATCTCGACCACGCTCCGACAGAGGACGTGACGAGGAATTGCTAAGTCATTGAGCATGAGAAGCTCACTGCGATAGGTTAACCATTTTTCTTGTATGGCTTTAGGAACGGGTTCATCCCAATCCAGCTTTTCCATCCAAAGCTGTTGCAAAAGAACCTTGGCACCCATGGTGCATGGACTTAGAAGACCCAACGGGTCGAATATCTGCGATATTTCAGACAAGATGCTACGCTTCGTAGCCTTAATACTTGTAGAATTTGAAATATTGAACATCAGATGATCGCTTTTAAAGGACCAAATCAAACCAAGGGTGTTTGTGTGCTCATGTGCACTGAAATCAAGAACACCCGGATGCAAATCGGAATCTGGTATTCCATCGAGAACTTCTGGAGAGTTAGAAATCCACTTTCTAAGTTTGAAGCAGCCTGACTCAAGAATCTGATCTAAGTTTGAGCAGAGAGTACGCGCTTTCGCAGGAGTGTCGGCACCTGTCAGAAGGTCGTCGACGTAAAAGTCCTCCTTTATGATTCGAGAGACTTCGGGATTTGAAGCCTCACATTCGATGCCCAATTGGGTTAAGCATCGAATAGCAAGAAAAGATGCTGAAGCGGTGCCATACGTAACCGTATTCAGGTCGTACGACCGAAGAGGCTCAGCTGAGGAGGGTCGCCACAAGATTCTCTGAAGGGGCCTATGGTTAGGATTCACCAGAACCTGGCGATACATCTTCTCGATATCAGCTGATATAGCGAATAAATGCTTGCGAAAGCGAACAAGAATTGAAAATAAGTCTTGCTGCACGGTTGGGCCAACCATCTGAATGCTGTTCAGAGATTGCCCGGAAGTGGTTGCTTGAGAACCATTGAATACAACTCGGAGTTTAGTTGTCAGGCTTTCCTCTTTTAAGACTCCGTGGTGGGGTAGATAATAGGATATCTCGTTTGAATTAGGGTTTGAAACGGACATATGACCTAATTCAGAATATTCATTCATGAAACTCGAATAGCGATTGGACAAGTCAGGGTTCGCTTGTAACCGCTTCTCTAAGGATAAGAATCTTTTCTTAGCGATTTGCAATGAATCGCCCAGTACCTCTACAGGCTTCTTGAAAGGGATAGAGACAACGAATCGACCATTCGCTTCTCGTTGAGTATTTTGCAGAAAATGTGCCTCACAGGCGTTCTCTTCATTCGTGCGAACCTTTTCCTCTGGGTAATGTTCGAGTTGCCAAAACCTAGCAATGGGGTCAGAAGCATCCTCGATCGTGCCAAGATTGCACTGTACAGGGTACGCAGAAGGAGGGCCTGTAGGGCCAGAAACAATCCAACCAAAACGAGTCTTTTGGAGGATGGGAAGATTTGGGCCTAGACCAATTTGTCCAATACAAAGGAGCTGCCAGAAAATGGGCGAACCAATCAGAATGTCGATGGTGCCCGGTTGGTCGTAGGACAGATCTGATAACTTGATGTTATCAGGAACCTTGAAACTGTTTCGCTGGACGCGAAAACTTGGGGTAACACCCGTAATCTCATCGAGAACAAGACAGGATAGGCCAATGCCGTATGAAGTGTGAGGGGCTTGCAGCTTGATATCACACCTAGCCTTGATTTGAGAAGTGGCTTTACTTAAGCCAGAAACAGTAACGTTGACTTCGCGAATTGGAAGCTTCAACCTTTTGCACAAATCTGAACGTATAAAGTTCGATTGGGAACCGGAATCCAACAGGATTCGCACAACATGAGGCGTACCATCATCAGCGATGAGTTTAGCGGTAGCCGTAGGTAAGAGTACCTGAAAAGCATTCGAACAGAATGCCGAAATCGATTGGTTTAGTTCAACAGGGGTTTCTGCCGACATCGCAGATCCTGGTTGACTAGAAGAAGCATTTTGAGGTTTATCCTCATGAAGAAGTGTGTTGTGCCTTGATTTGCACTTTCTACACGTATATTTGGAGCTACAAAGGCTCGCAAGGTGACCCTGAGTTAGGCAATTAAAGCATACGCGGAGCTCTTTTGCCTTTGACTTTCTGTCAAGAACAGACATCTTGACAAACTTATCGCATTTGTACAAGGAATGAGATCCTTTACAAAGTGGACACGAAGGGGTACCTGACACAAATGATTTCGAATGTACCTTGGAAGACCTTTCGGGTACAAGCTTAACATTTTTTACTTCCAGAGTTTCTAGAAGATTTGCTGTATTTTGTAAGAATTCCTTGAACTCATCAAGATTAGGCAGGTCAGAACTTGACCGGTTTCTAAGGACCTCCCATTCACGAAATGTAGTGGGGTCCAGTTTTTTAGAAACTACATAAATTATAACAAAATCAAGAAGCTCGCTTTCGGTAGCTAATGATTTGATTGCTGCAAAATGCTTGAATAACATATCGCTAATCGTACGCAATTTAGTTGCAGATTCCTTACTGCAAGATTCCAGTTCAAAAATGGCCTTGAGGTGGTTATGAACCAGAATTTTTGGATCATTGTATCGATTGCACAATGCCTCCCAAGCTAGAGTATAATTACCCGCAGTAAACTCTAAACTTTTTATAATTTGGCTTGCATCACCCTGTAAACTAGCCTTTAAGTAATGCAGCTTTTGAATGTTAGTTAACGCTTGATTCTCATGAATTAAACTAATAAAAATCTCACGAAACTCTAACCATTCTGACACGTTCCCTGAATATTTGGGAATAGAAATGGCAGGAAGGCGTACAGCTTGATTATTGCAATGTGAACTGCAATTTGAATGCGTTGATCTTACGCTACCGTTAGGAGATCCAGCACGATCTGGTGCAACATCAGATTGTTTGTTGTGTTCATTAATCAAATATTCAGCTTGTGAGATTGCACGAAAATAAGAGTCTTCAAATTCAACTTGTTGCTGCATTTCAGATTCTACATCCTTACTGGTGTCTAAAATTTGTTCGTGAACCTCATAATATTCTGATAACAAAGTGGCTATAGCATCCAATCTTTTTTGCAATTCAATAATTTGAGTACTAGGTAAAAACTGATCTTCATCATGGATTTTTTGCAAAGATTGAACATGATTTGCAAAACGCGTAAGCTTGCCTTTAATAGAGCCACGTGCTCTTACAAGCGGATCCATAATTGTTGAGATTAAAAACAATTTAACCGATCGAACTTACTTTTCGTACGCCCCTGGTCCGCGGACCCAACGGGTCAACTATCTGTGATATTTCAGGCAAAATGCTACGCGCGGTAGCCTTACTACTTGCAGAATCTGAAATATTCTTTAATGATAAAACCCTTTCGCACGCCTCTGGCGCGAATTTGTTTATAGCTCAGACAGCGCTTGCTAATAACGGGAGAAACTGGTCGCTTACGACGCAGGAAAACGACCCCGGTACAACGCGGGAATGAATCACGACGCGGATGGCCGTGTACTACGCAAGACCAAAAAATGCGCCACGAACGCGAGACTGTTTTAACAACGCAAAACGGCTCTGCAATTTGAAGATGCAGGGGATATAATAATAATAATAATAATAATAATAATGTCTTTATTGACTTGCAAATATAACAATAAAAATACATTTGCTACATAAAAAAAGAACAAGTCAACCTCGAGGCGAAGTTCAGTTACCCCAAAGGGCTTCTGGTCTTCCACTTAACCTAGCAAAAACAACTGCAAAAATATATTTATTTAAATAAAAGTAAAAAAAAATACGACTGAATTATATAATAAACCTAACTTTTAAATGTAATACATGGTTGCATATGCCATAACCAACTACAAAAATACTGGCACTATGTTTGTGACAAAATGTAGGTGTTAACAATGTCCATTCATTAAGATTTTTTGAAGCTCGCACTTAAATTTGTCGACTGAAAGATTCTTAACAAAATTGGGTAATGCATTGTAGATTTTAGTTATATTATAAGTAAAGGAACGTTCAAAAATCGCAGTCCTGTGCATTGGTACAGTGAGCAAACCCCTGTGTCTGAGATTAAGTGTATGAACGTCTGTTCTAAAAGTAATTTTGTTGTAAAGGTAAGGTGGCGTATGGCTTAATATGATTTTATGGTATAAAACAGAAGCATGCAGATGTCTACGATCAGACATATTTAACCAGTTTAATTCTTTTAATTTATGCGTCACACGATCAAACTTTCTAATGCCATAAATTAACCGAATACATGCATTTTGAAGAATCTGTATCCTTCTCGTTGTTTTTTTATCTAAACATGGTCCATAGACTGCGTCACAAAAATTAAACTGGGACAAGACCAGGGACTCTGCAAGAATAGCTTTAGTTCTGACGTTTAAAATGTGTCTATTTGAATAGAGGATTTTTAAATTTGCATACGCTTTTCCGATGCAAATATCTACGTGCTGTTTGAATCTCAGTTGACTATCGATTTGCAAGCCAATATTACGAGTAACATCTTTCAGTGGTAGTATGGCATCACCAACCTTTATATTTATTTTATGGTGATACTCATCTCTATCTTTATTCCTGCCGAACAACATTACTACAGTTTTTTTCGAATTTAAATTCAAACAGTGGCTTTCGGATGCTTTGTTAAAATTTTTAAGGTCTTGGTTAATATTGTCAATTGCAGTGTCTATATGATTAACGTTAAATGAATAAAATAATTGAGTATCGTCTGCATATGTATGTGATTTGCCATGAACCAATGAGTGAGCTAAATTACTTGTATATATTATGAACAACAGGGGCCCTAGTATTGAGCCTTGGGGGACTCCGGTATTGACGTTAAGAAGTTCAGAACATTCGTTGCCTAGAATTACAAACTGAGATCGATTGTTCAAGTAATTCTGAATTAATTTAGAGGCATCATTACTAAAATTTAAGTATGTTAGTATAGCACTGAGAATCTCATGATTGATCGTGTCGAAGGCCTTTGAGTAGTCTAGCAAGATCAAAACCGCTAACATTCCAGCGTCGATAGCTTTGAATATATCGTCGGTAATGTTCAAAAGAGCGGTTGTGCAGCTATAGCCTCTTCTAAAACCCGACTGCAGTTTTGGAAATAAGTTAAAGTTATTAAAAAATGCTCGAATTTGAAAGTCAATGACCTTTTCTAAAATTTTTGACATGCTACATAATAAACTTATAGGTCTGAGATCTTTTAATTCATTTGGTTGATTTACTTTAGGCAAAGGAATTACTTTAGCGATTTTCCATTGCGATGGAAAAACATTGTTAACAAGACAAAAGTTGATAATGTGTGTTATGTACTGCAAAATTAGTGGGGTGCAAAGTTTTATCATCCTGATATTAATATTATCAACACCAGATGACAAGGATTTAATACTACATATGATTTTATAGATTTCTTCTTCAGTGACGGTACTAAATTTAAATTCAGAACTAATCCCTTGCTTTTTATTATTTAGATAAAAAGCAAGAGTTTCTTGAATATTTAAATTAACTGCTAGATTGGAATGAATAAATGATTGGTTAATTTCATTAACACAAAAAAGTTCGGGAGGAATTTGCTTTTGTTTGGATTTGTTGTAAATGTCCATGTCTTTTAGTTCTTTCCACAAACCCTTCGAGTCCTTGTGACGCAGTCTATACTCAAGATAAGCTTTTCTCTCATTCCTGCAGGATGCAGTAACAAGATTTCTTAAGGATTTGTAATAATTAAAGTGTGAAACCTTCTTTGTTTTCTTGTAACGTTTATAGGCTTTATCTCTAAGAGACATCATAAACTTGAGAGTTTGTGTGACCCATGGACAGTTTCGTTTTGAAAAACGAGCAGATTTTATTGGAGCATGAATGTTAAACAAATTAGTGATATGACTAATTAGGAAGGTGAGTTTAGAATCAATATCAGGCATATCCATCAAAAGGTAAAGCGGTAAAGACTGTAAGTCCCTCTCAAATTCAGCATGATTAAATTTAGAAAAATCTCTATAAGTTTTAAATACAGGCAAAAGTTTAGGACGGTTAATGGAAACATTGCAGAAAATTAAGTCATGATCAGACAAGTCATGCACCGGTTCCACACCATGATTCGTAATCAGTTCTTTATTTGAGGTTAAAATTAAGTCAATTAGCGTGGATGTCATTGGCATATTTCTCGTTGGCTCATCTATGACTTGAAAAATATTATAAGTATCAAGAAGAGATTGTAATTCGTTTGCATTAGCACTGTTTGATAACATATCGATATTGAAATCACCGACGCAAACTATTTCTTGGCAAGCAGATATCATGTCGGATAAGGTTTCCTCCAGCACTTCAAAGAAACTGTTGATACTTTTATTGGGAGGTCTATAGATAACTCCAATACCAAGCGAGATTTGTTGAGTTTTGATGATTAACCATAACTGTTCAAGAGATTCGTTATCAATGACATTCACGCGTTGAGCGTGCAAAGTATTTTTAACATACATACCAACGCCTCCTCCCCTAGTACTTCTATCTATCCGGAAAAAATTATAACCAGGTATATAGACCGCATCGTCAGAAATATTTTGAGTTAACCAGGTTTCACTCACTGCAACAATGTCGTAATCCCCATTGGCGAGAAGCGTCTTAAAATCTGTAAACTTTAATAACAGAGAACGAATATTTAAGTGCGATATTGTTAAATTCATTGGACTATTATTTTCTTAATGATAGACAAAAATAGTAACCTCAACAAAACAATTAACGAACCCCTGCAACTAATACTGGGTAGGTAACTATTCTTTCGAAAGAAACCTACGAAATTATTAAAACAATAATTAAAGTTTAATGGAACAAAGAAAACAAGTAATCACAGAGTAAATTACAAACAGTTCGCTAACTGTTCAATCGCTATCAAATTATAGTACCTATATAAACTTTTTATATTTGATTATTGACAGAGTCAGGAGGTCAGGTCACAACCACGTTGCCGATGACAACAAACAAACAAAATAAAATAAAGTCGCTGCAATTTGATAAACACGTGCAGCCAGACGTGTAAAATTAAAGATTATTTTAATCGCAACAACAGAAATTTTATGCATTGTACACAAATTCAAACCAAATCCAGATAGTTACGTATGCGTTTAATTGCACTGCCTACTTTAGCGAATACGTTTCCGTTATTCGTCCACACACACTTCACACCATATTTTTTTGCAGCTTCTTTGAGTAGATCCACCCTAGTTTTAGTAAGGTCCTCCCTAATAACTATTCTGGTGCCTTTTAACTTCTTCTTATGTGTATAAACAGAGTGTTTTGTATTGCGGCTAATAAATTTTACTATAATGGGCCGATGTACGCCATCCCGACCAGGGAGGCGATGACTGCAATCGATGTGTGCAGGCGAAATGTTTAACCCCAGTTTTTCATTACACAGTTTTGCCACAATGTTATCTGTGTCCTCATTAGGTATCTCTGGAACGCCGAAGATTCTGACACTGTTTGCCCTCGTATATTGCTCCAGCGCTTCTGTTGAAACGGTAGCTTCTTGCTTAACCCTCGCTAACAAACGTAATAGCTTGGCATTTCACGCAATTAAAATGTTTATACGAATCATAAACCATTTGTTTACGCAATAATACGCAGCTGAAATTATGCACACATGCAAACACAGACGAAATAAACCAAATTTATGCATAGGAAAATCAGGCTTACATTGATCTTGGTGTGTGCCGCCTTGCCGGTTTTCTGTTCCTACTACCGTCTCGCTTGCAGCTGGCCGCTGGCTCCACACCTGCACGAATTTGGCGCGAGACTCGGCGTTTGGGTATCTACCGTCTGCTGTCTTCCTTCCTCTCGCTACGGGCACCGCATGCTCCCTCTTTGTTCCACGCGTTGCTGCGAAATTGGACGCTGCTTCCTTGCGGCCGATTGTATGCGATGCAATACAAACTGAATATGCTTTGTACTTGCCTATGACCAATGTTGTCGAATGCTGTCGCTGTTTTGGACCCGCAATGACCTAATGTGGTTTATATCCGGTTCTGTAGGACCAATGTTTGAGCACTAATCAGGATCGAAGGTACAACGTTTGTAGCCTTCTCAGTTTTTCGCTATCTGGAAAACCGCTGATCGCCTGCTCGCCTTGGAATTTGTGGACTGTATGATTGTAGGTTTCACTGAATTATACACACGTTGAAAAGCAAAAGTAGTAATTTATTGCCATAAATTAACACTAACAGTTTAACATTTACAAAGAATTAGTTTTCGTAGTGCGTGACCGGTTTGCATGCTGCCACTTTGACAGATGAAACGTAAGTGTTTTTAGAATCGGAAGCACGCCCGGCAGTCTACTGCGCACAGTATTGATTCAGAATACAAGAGAGGCGGCAAAAATTTATAAAGTCCTTAACACCAGCAATCATGCAAAAGCGGCAAGCGCACTTTTAGCTCGAAACATACATACTATTTTTTCGACGACTGAGCATATTATTAAAGGAAAATATAAAATTTCGTTTTATCGCAAAAATTAATTGACAATCAAGTTAACATTACTCGCGCAGTCTATATGACATGTGACGCGATTATTTCCACAAATGACGGGCGTTGACAAGGAAACATTCGGACGTGGCTACCTATTTTGTTCACGCGGAAACCAAAAACGCTCGGCGAGCGGCAAAAAGATGAAAACGCACGCTCAGCGGCAAATGTCAACTTTCTGTTGTCAAATGACAGTGAGAAAAATCTACTTTCGATGTCAGTCGTCGAAAAAATACTGTACATGTTATTTATTGCATAGTGATCTCTTGTAACTCAAAATTGTGTCAAAAAGGACTTCGGAATTTACAACTGTCAAGCTGACAATTAATAATTTCAATAACATAATTAAAAGGAATTTGCGTTAAAAAATTAGTACCTTCTTCACGATTTTTCGTTAAAATGACTACTTTCATGCAATGGCACACAATTATCTTATTTTAGATTACAGCTTGACCTCAATAGGGTCCAGATGTTCACTTGAAACATTTGACGACGTGAGATTACAGTAACCCTTTAACAGAATTTAAATGCCCTTAATCTTTTAATATAAATTCACAAATCGCAAACGGGGGAAACGCATATTTGCGCTTATTTCGCATTATAGTGTGCTATTTATTTTGTTTTGCAATTGCAATTACAAAGAAATAGGTATACAAACAAAAACCACGATAAAAACAAATAATTGCTATATTTCAAAGCAATGGTTACTTGATGCAAATGTATTAGAAATTCTGTACTTAATTCTAAAATTGGCGTATTCTCAATGTTTTGGCTAAGAGACAATGAGAAATTTTGTCTACTTGCGTTTTGTAACGCAAGTCATTATTGTTCGAAGGGTGTGTTAACCTTGGCAACACTGCACGTCAGTTTGAAGGAACTGATTCTAGAATCATGGTTCTGCTCTGAGATCATCGAATTCCCTGAGCAATGTTTAACTGGGATCCCTCCCGTCAGAGGGATAAGACCTGGGAGCCTAGCGGGCGGGAGTTTTTAAGCTATATGCTAATACTGCCCAGCGCTGAGTCTCTTCTAATTATATGCTCTTTGGTAAAAGTGTACCATTTGAAGATGGGGCTCATATATTTCTTACAATTTTAGGCAACCGGTATAGCTACTAACTACTTAATTACCAATCAGAGCTGGGCAGTACTCGAGTACAAGTACTCAAACACTGTACTCTGAGTACAATTCGGGTACTCTGTACCCGGTACCCAGTACAATTTTCAATAAAGTACTCTGTATTCGTACCCGTCATCACATTGGGTAGAAGTATCCGATACTCGCGTCTTTTATGAGTACATTTGTCCGAGTACTTTAATACCATACGCGCAAGCGCAAGTGCGCCATGCAAGTCTGGACTTAGCTGTGTTTGACAGTGTCGCCGGTGTCTGTTTGCACGAGAAGATGAAGCGACTGACAACCAGTGATATTCCCATCAATTTTTTCGAAGGTATAATTTACTACCGGTAATCCATTGTGTTTATGACTGTTTCTATGGTTGCTGAGCGGCGGGGGGGGGGGGGGGGAGCAATTACAACAAATGAGCTTAACAATTTTATTTTTTTCTATATAAAATTGAAAAAAAAATCGGTTAACCTAATTATATGTATTGACAAATTTTTTTTCGTAATGCATCTTATTCCCTCTGTTTTTTTGCGTTCTTTAACTGAACCACGAGGAGCTGAAAGTGTCGATCGATGGTCTAGCAGCCAAACCTTGACGTATGGTCGCGGAATAAATCCTTCACTGCTACTCGAAAGGTAGAGTGGTGGGATAAATCCTACAAACACTGCCAGTCTTGGTGCAGACAATAAATTGTTCAAATAGTGTTCGACTTGACGTTAGGCCTAATTTGTAAGCACATTCAACGAGTTTTCACAAAATTGATTGAGAGTATACGCAGTATGCCCAGAAAATCTTGAGAGTATACGGCGTATAGGAGTATACCCTATGGGAACACCATTGCTGACAACACTCTAACCCTCACTTATCATATATTTTTGTTGGTTGTACAAAGGAATGTAATAAACTGATAAACTGTTTTGTTTATTTTGCTTCTTATAAACCGAAAACAATGTTAAGTAAAAGTGGTGGGGGAAGAAAGATGTACTTGCAAATAGTACTCTTGAAATTCGAGTACTTGTACCCGGAGTACTGTACTCGACAGGGGGTGCAATGAGTATAGTACTCGGTACTCTGTACTCGTTCTTCAGTTAAGGCATGTACTTGGTACTCGGTACCCGAGTACAATTTATCAGTACCCGGCCCAGCTCTGTTACCAATTAAAAGTATTAATGCCTAATAAGTAACTCCTATTTATAAAATGAAATCAGATGTAATAATAATTGTATAATGTTTTAGTACTTACCGTTCTTACCCATTTCTTGAGCTATAGCGTTCCAAATATTATTTTTCTACGACCACTACTAAAAGTAGGCCTTTTAGCGCTAGCTTTTTTCACTAAAAGTTACGTTTTATAATTTAGTGTGTTTAAAGAGATCAGCTGTTTACTTTTAGCGCATGTGTGGTATAAAGTGAAGTGAGGTTATAAACCACAATTTCAAACTGTAAGTGAAGTTGTAAAGTTATTCTAGTTGCTTCTTGAATTAGAGGTAAAGTGTTTTTTAAACAACTAAAGCGTTATGTAATGAATGCAGTCAGATGTGTAGTATTAAAATTACCTTTGATAACTGACTTTGACAGTACTGGCTCCATAACATTCCCCTGCGCGTCAAGGGCTACTGTTTATTATGACATAAATTAGATGTGTCGTAGATGCAAACCTTTGTTAAATCGACATTTATGGATTAATAACAGTAAATTTAAGGTCGTAGAATATTACAGCTCTTTAAAACGTCAAAATTAAAATAGTCATATTTGGTAACCTAGCAATTTATTAGTTACCACGGTGACAATTGTTTATTTTACTTTCTCTCCCTTGGTGGAGAAAATCAACTTCACGACCTAAAAATAAGCCAATAACGGTGCGTTCTGAGACTAGTAGTGCAAAAAAAATATTGTATGCATCTCGTGCATAAACCTCAACTTTTAGAACTTGTTGCATAAATAGCTATTTTCACAGCAAAATCTTTAAAACTCTTACTTTCTACTAGATACAAGGACTAGTTTGTCTCACCAAATCGTTAAGCTTTTCATCTTCTGGTGTAAACTTTTGAATCATTTTGATTGAAAATATTGCTTATCGCTTATGAAAATTAACTTGTCAGTATCAGCGGTTTTAAAATTTCCTGCTAGTAGCACAATGCATACATCAAGCAGAACCTGTACGCTTAGCTGAAATTACTGTTACAATCCACCTCTGTTTAAAATCATTGCATTCGACTCACTGTGAGTTTTGCATCGCGCATTGTCCTAACAAATTCTACAGTTATGCAAACGACGAAAAATAAAATTTAATGTCCTAAATGATGATTGGATTAAAATTCAACGAATTATATTCTCGCAAAAATACACGCTACTGTTGGATGCGATGAGAGCAAGGTTTACGCTGTAACAAACATAAGTATTTAATTTATAGATTTGATGGTACTTATAGTTGACCCCCCGAGCACCCATGATGTTCGATGTTTCGACATTCTTATAGAATGCCACAAAATCTCTATATCAAAAAACTGCTGAATACAAAGAACTCAAGAGTAGCATGCATTTTAGTCTTTGAGAGACACAACAAATTTCTTAACTTAACAATTACACAGTATCAGATGTAGCCACACTAATTTCTTCACACAAAATTCTTTTATTAATACAAAAATTTGCAAGTCTAAGTATTATCACATAACAAACAACCTGATTTTTCAACAATCATATATTCATAAAACACATACAATTGTTGTAAACTTATTATTTCTACAGTACATCTATTAATATGATGTTACACAACAATATATTAACTTGAAGGTAAACTAATACTGAGTAATGGCTAGATCTTCAGTTTCGCCCTCTGCAGCAGTGCTTACATGTGCATCTGATACACTGCTTTGTTGAGCTTCATTAACTGCTGGGCAGACAATTTCTGTTGCAGGTACTGACTCTAACACTAGATTTTCCATCGCCACTAGCGACTCGGTAACATGTGGAACACCAACAACTTCCTCCGTTGCATGATATTCTACAGTTTCGGCATCGACGACACCTACACTGGTTTCCATTTCACTGTGAAAGGGGTTATTTTCAACATTGTCACATTTTACTTGCATATCGCTCTGGTTATCAGTTACTAAAGCCATTTCACAATCAGCGGGAGGAATAGCAAAATTTAGATTTTCACAGGGGTCTTCCATCTTAATATATTCCTGCTTTAACAACGCATTTTTAATTTCCGGGGTTTCTGCAGGAATAGTGCCCATTGCAATATCTATAGCTTCTGTTTTAACATTTTGGTTTTGAGGTGTAGCCATCTGAATAGCTGCAATTTGGTTTGCAAGAGTTAAGTTTGCCTCTAGGGAATCATCATAATCAGATTCTGAATCCTTCTGTAAAAAACAATATTAAATAGGCGAAGAACTAAAATTAGAGGATTTGCTTACTCTAACTTGGCTATAAGAACGGATTAATGGAATATCCATGTGAAGCCTGCACGTGGCATCATCAAATATTGCTTCAACAGGAGTTGTGCATTCCATATCTCCACTTACTTTACTGCAAGCTCGGAACAGTACTTGGTTAGGATCCTGAAATATATAAAATTACTACAAATACCTAACAAAAAAATCAACAAACCTCTAAAATGTGCTTTCGGCAGTGCCTCGTCACGGGTAAAGCCCGTTCTCCACACTTGACACCTCCTTCTGTGAAAATGCATTTGCTAAACGTAGGAGGCTTGGGAGCTACGCCATCAGTGACCTGTAACAAAAAAACACTGTGACCGTAACTGCAAGAAAATTCATAGTCAAGGCCGTGAAATGAGAGACCTACAATGAAAGCTGTGTTTGAAGCCATACAAAATAACTGGGAAGTTATCTTTGCTCAAGCGACTGGTACATAGAATGGGTTTCCGATTGAGAAAATGCAGAGACAATAGGCAAGTTCTAATAGAAAGATGTTCAAACACATCGAATTGAATTTTTAAGAAAATATAAAGCTAAAGGCAGGATTATTGTGTAAACGGATGAAATGTACTTGCATATGATCAACCTGGTCTATATCGTTCCAGGACATGACACTGGCTCTGATGGCAAATTTTCTGCTAAGCCATTCCAGGACACACCAAGTTTTAAAAACTTTCAGATATATTTGACATTAATAAACTAGTTTTACAGGACGGTTCACATCAGTTGCAAAAATGCCTTTGAAATGTTGCGCACCAAGCTGCAAGTCAAATTAAGTACACTTCATCAGCTGCTCCATATATTAGCATGTTCAAACTTCCATCAAATGGAACAGAACCACAAAAAAGGTAAGAAGTTTTGAATTGAGAGGACTGGCAGATTGGTAAGGCTAGTGTTCTGTGTGAAAAGCAGATATAAAGGTTGATAAGATGAAAAACTTATTCTGACTGCAATAACACTAGCTCCCTGGCAAGTTATTTTGAAGAAATGCTGCTCAAAATTATGAACACATCTTGGAATGACAAGATAATACGTGAAGAGTGGGATATCATGGTCATTTTGCCAATTTACAAGAAAGGAGACAGCAAACAGTACGGGAATTATTACACAGCAATATCATTGCTCAGTGTACCAGAGGAAATCTATGAAAAAATACTACAGAATATAAGCCGTTCACGATCTTTTTGGGTCAGGTGAGGCTATGACCATCTAGTAATTTTGTTGGCATTACCTCTGTGGCATTTAAACTCTCTCATGGAAATTGACACTTTGAGTGTTAGGTTAGGTTGTTTTCAGTTTAAGGTTATATTTTCTGAATAAAGTACGTTTTTTTTCTATAATAACTGTCAAAGTGTTACAATGTTAGTAGATATGTGATTAAAACGCTAGGAAATTTGTATACCTCGTGTTGGTAGAACTTTTTCAGAATTATGGTTATGTGTCAATTTTGAATGTCAGTTTCTTAATTTGAACTCTTGACAAATTTCTTTTTTTAACATGGAATCATCATCATCATCAATAAAATCGGATAAAAAAAGAAAACCAAGAAATATTTTAAATGCAAAAATGAAGCAAGCGATATTAAATTATGACATATCTGTCAACATATCAATCATTTTTTTAGTGGAAGAAAAGAACTAAAAATCTATGTACCAACATTATTAAAACTAGGGACCCTGCAGGACTGCAACTTATCCCCTAGAAAGTTGACCTTGAAAATTATTATAGAAAAAAAATGTACTTTAGGTACATTGTTGCCGGATATTCTCTAGTCTCCACATCGACTCGCGTTCTTTTAAATTTGGTATGTCCTTTTTAAATTGGAAGTAGCATCGTTTAATGGAAATTTTTTGTTGTAACAAAATTATTTTGGGCAGTTTGACTTTTCCTTTGACGGAAATCAAAATTATTTTTACACATTTGATAAATCATTTATTTTCTTACGAATATTAAAATAATAAATCTGGCAATGTGGTGGCAAGAAAATGTCGAACAGACACTGATAGAAAAAAAATTGCATCCGCTACATTATCGAATCAGTTAGTCCAACATGAAAAGAAAAAATCATAGCCAACTCTCTCCCAAAAAGGTCATGAACGGCATATAGACATAGTTAAGTCAGTGCACCAATCTATAGTTGAAAGTAAACTCAGATGGTTTTGACACCCAACAAGAATGGAGGACAGCAACTTTACCGAAATAATATGGAAAATCAAACTGAATTCAAGAAGGCCCTGAGTAGTGATGTAAAAAAACGCGTTTTTTTTAAAATCGAATAAAAAAACCTAGAAAAAAACAGAAAAAAAAGTTGTTTTTTTTTAGTTCATTTTTGTAATTGGCGGCACATTTTGGTAGGTACCCACCCCTATTGGAAGTTGCTTTAAGCTGGACCCAGCTCTGAAACTGTCGACCTGATCGACGAATCAAGTTATGTTAGCGATTCATCAGAGTCATCAGACAGTGACATGGGAGACATAAACTGCATGGATACTGACTCCGAGTCAGTTGAGGAGTCAGCCATGTCTGTTAGCGAGTAATTTCTGCATTATTATAATTTCTACAGCGCGTTAGGGAAGTCGACAGAAAAATTTCTAGGGGTGAATCCTTGACCCAAAATATGATGATTTAACTCAACCTACCTACATACAAAGTTGCTTAGTTTAGCCGCTAGAGGGCTTTAAAAATTATTAATAATAATGGTGAGGCACTAACACCCCATGAAGGAGCTTGGCCTGCAAGGTGGAAGGTCAGAGCTTCCGTATCCTCGCTCTCACACCCGGCTGTCGCGTGTCAAATTCATGACACGTGGTGATGTGTTGAGCATCACGCATTAGACAGCCGCATTATTAGAGGTCTTGCCATATCTCAGCGACCACAAATGCGCAGTGGAGCAAAGGAAAAGACTATAGAGCGAGACGCCCAAATGGTGTTTTCAGTACAACCTAAAAACATCAGGCTATCTTGCAGGCGCGAAATTTAAAATAGATTGTGTCAATATTTCGTGTTTCTTTGATAAAACTGTTTTTTATAACAAACGGAAATATAAGTAGATAAAGAACGCTAAAACTAACTTATAAAATCGAAAATAGCTAACGATATCAAACGCAGCAAAATCGCAATATTTTCAGGTTGGTCTGTAGCCTTGCTTATGACGTATTTACAGAATTTCGATCACTGCGCAGGGTCGCTGAGATATGGCAAGCACTCTACCCATTATTCCTTCCAACGCAGGTCCCCAATTATTTAAAGCGACTCGCTTTTTTAAATGTTTTAACCCCCTGTATAATCACTACCAATGTTTTTTGTGGATTGCGACTTTGATTTATAAGCTATTTTCTCTCTTAAAAAATTTTAGTTGGGTAAACGGTTTAGCCACAAAAAATATTTTCTAAATCCCTACAAGCCTGAATCAGTAATTTTAACTTAACACTAGGCTTGTAGGGATTTAGAAAATATTTTTTGTGGCTAAACCGTTTACCCAACTAAAATTTTTTAAGAGAGAAAATAGCTTATAAAGCAGTCGCAATCCACAAAAAACATTGGTAGTGATTATACAGGGGGTTAAAAAATATGGATGGATAATTAATTGTGACAAAGTTTTTAAACACCCTGTAATTTTCGAAATGAGCGTTTATTCCACAAAAAGCTTAAGTTTACTGGTAAAAACACATGGCCAAAAAATGAATAAAATCCATCAAAGATTTTTCGACTTATTTGAAAAAATTAAAAAAAGCTAATCGTTTTTAAAGCCCTCTAGCGGCTAAACTAAGCAACTTTGCATATAGGTATGTTAAATCATCATATTTTGGGCCAAGGATTCACCCCTAGAAATTTTTCCGTCGACTTTCGTAACACCCTGTATATCCACTTTGGCTATTTTTCTATTTTTCTTTGGAAATATTTGCTTTTTTTTGTTATTATAAATTCTATAATTCACTTTACCTACGAAATGTAGGCTAATAAGCTAATAAGCGGACACCTCTCTTACACGGACATTTTGTTGGGAACCAACTTGCTTGCATTAACTTTACTAATAAAATTTTCTCTAATAAACGGACACTCTATTAAACGGACACGGACACCATTTTTCGACAATTTTTAGACTGTAAATCTCTCTTGTACGGACACTTCAAAATGCAGGCCCAGCTAATGGCATCAAATTAATCCATAAATCCAACATTTAATGATCATGTTGTTAAATTATCGAATTCTTTTGCAATACGGCCGGTATTAAGTCAACTCAAATCAGCATTATGACTGCAGGAAATTCGACACTTTCATTACCCTATGCACGATATTACAAAACAGTCCATGTCGCCCAATTTTAGAGGCCTGCAATAATTCAAAACTACTTTGCCTTTTGCGTGGGCAGCCCATTCTGATAAAAATAAAAATAGGAAAAATGTTTCCTGCTTGCTTTTATAGAAAGACAGAACAAGAAAATTAGGCCCAGGGCCGTCCCGCGACCGCGGAGCCTGAGGGTATCAAGTTACGCCACTGTAATCAATTCGAACCAGACGACGATTTACCCTTATCAGTAATGCTTGAACTGTATAGGAATATTCCAGAAATCGAAGACGTCGACCCTGACGAATTTATAAACACTGACAAAGAAATAATCCTGGAAGATGATGTAACCGAAATTTCAGGTGAATCAGCTGCCGTTGATATGCAGTTGGCAGAATTAGAAAACGATGGCGACTTAGAAATTTGTAATGTAATCAAGACCCACACGGAAGCATTAACAGTGAACAATTTTAAACGCTTTGCTAAAAAAAGTAACAACTTTAAAGTATTCAAACTGTCAAAATATTTAGAAATACATGCGGAAAGTATAATAAGCAGTCAGAAAAAACCATTACGTGAAACGAGTATTTTAGATTTTGTAGCAACTATTACATAACTTTTTTTTCAATTATTTTATTATTCTTATTAATTGTTAGCGCGTATACCTTTGCATAATACGACTTTTTTAAACATAAAAATGGATTTTTCCCTTAAGCGGACGCCTCTAATAACCGGACAAAAACTTTGGCACCTTGCGTGTCCGGTTATGGGAGATTTCACTGTACATATTTTTATTTAAAAATATACTTGTTTTTTGTTTTTCCAAACAAATTACTTGTTGTTATTCACTACACTTTAATTATGAAAAAAAACGCATTTAAATAAAAAACCAGACCGCTTGGTTTTTTTTACAAAAAAAAACGAATGGTTTTTTTTTTGGTTGCATCACTAGCCCTGAGCTAGACCCAGAATCAGATAAAATAACACAGTGGAAAGCATTTTTCAAGCAAAGGGCATGCGAAGGAAGAAAACTTGGAAAAAATTCATTAGAGTGCATCCAGTAATGAACACACCTTGACACCAGTAATGGTTTGAGAGTGGACAATCCTATTGTGTTCAAAAGAATAGGAAAGATCCCCGCCATGCACGTGTAACCTGTATAAGCGCAAGTAGCTTAGTTTTCGAGGCCTTCTTCTGCATATTCCGACACGACTCATTTGGGGCCGAGGACCAAGGTCAGATTCCAAGGCCTGTAATAAATAAATAATTCCGTCTCGAAAACGAGGCTACTCACCAAGAGGAACCGAATTAAGTAAATAGGTATGTAACCAGACTGAATATAACGTGCAACTATAGAAAAGAGGCTATGAAAGACCATTTCAATGTGTTAGATTAATTAAAATACACTCACCGGCACGAAAAACAGAGCACTTGCATTTTTTTATTAGATTTAAAATTGTATCCCTTTGTGATGTTTTATTATTACATTTATTATTATACATTTATACAATACAACATCACAAAGGGATACAATTTTAAATCTGATCAAAAATTACAAGTGCTCCGTTTTTCGTGCCGGTGAGTGTATAACTAATTCATCTGTCAATATAACAATTTTTTTAAATTGAGTGATTTTTCAAATAGAGTTCAAGAAATTAATAAGTGGCAATACAGAATGCATGCTTGTGTTAACGAATTTACATCATTTCTGTGAAGTTATAACGATCTAAACCTTATAACATCTTAATTATTTAGTTATGTACAGATGTTTGTCATGCACTTCACCTACACAGTATTTATATGATAACAAAAAAGCATGACCGTGCATTTGCGTATTACACTACAACCTATTTATTTAAACAGCCTGCAAGACTAGTCCATTATTGCTACTATTACACCAGACAAATGATTCTAAAAACATACACACTCACCTTTAGCCGGCATTCATGCAACCTCTTGTTGCAGATCGCTTCAACTCCATGCTTTCTATGATAGCTGTTGTACGCTTTTAACTTTTTGTACATGCGCTGCTCCTTAGGGCTGTCGTGAATTTGATTGGTAATACTGCCTGTAATGATAGGACGTTAGCAACATAAGGAATTTGGTGCTGTATTCAACTTACAGCAAGTTTCTTTCTCTCGTTTCAATGCATACAAATAACGACGGCGACGCTCTCTAAGCATGTGATGTAGGTACCGATATTGATCTATGTAGAGTGACTGCAAACGTATCAGTTTATCTCGTGTAATCAGTGTTATTTCTTCGGCTGAGTATACATTTGCATGCCTAAAACAATAACAATTTGAAATTTAAAACAGTAGTTCCGTATGAAAATATATAATACAGTGCATGCATGAGAACCTTATCATCGGTAAATAGTAAAAACCATGTTAAATCAGATGAAATCAGGAGATTCCCAAGTGCTAATATGGTCAACATTTAAATCTTAGGATTTAAACTTCTGCTATTAATTTTTAAATCCAAATTATTTATATAAATTTCACATATTACCAACAATAGCACAAAACAGTTTTGACATTACTAACACACTATTTACCGATATTTTGAATAACACAAAATATTTACATTAATTTAATTTTTTGAAAGTGTTTTAAAAGCATCATTAAACAGAGCTAATCTTCCCGTTTTTAATGATGGTAAGTTCTGGTACAGTAAGTTTTAAAGGTAGAAGTTACAAATAAAGTAGTTTTGCATAGTAAACTATGTTAAAATAATAAACAAAACAAATAAAATGATTAAAAAAAAATTACCTTTGCGTAAAAATGCATGTTTACAATCAATAACAGACTAAAAATAATTCATGAGAAAGGTATTCATTTTAGCACAATTATTGTTCCACAATTAGATCATAACGTGAAGACAAAATACAATAGCAAGTACTACACGAATTTGAAGATTAGTTGGGAAGAAAGTGTGGTTAATGAGTAAACAGACTGAACCACATGGCAACAATGCACTAAAACAAACACGACACTGCCCCGTCTTCGTTTGGTGAAATTGAGGGAAACCAAAACTTATCTAAGAGTAGGTGAAGCGAATACAGATGCTGAAAGGTCCATAGCCTTGCCCTACTCAAGACCATCGTATGTGGTAGGGACACATCCTGCTCAAGAAACCCCTGTTCTCGCATAATACAATGAATCTAGACCAGCCATACTCAACCTTTTTTCTTCTCGGGCCACATACGTATGTTTGCTATGTTAAGCGGGCCGCAACATACTACACATACCTCATAATATAATAATGTAAAAAATGAAACTCAACCCGTAAATGTATCCAAGCGTTTATTTAAAAATGTGTGATTTTTGATGTTGAGACATACTTTTAACTATTTTAGACAAATCAGGCTTATAATTACTACATGCTACTCTGAATACGTCATCAAGGCTGTTACGTGTTAAAAGCCTTTGTATTAACGTTAGTAGTTTACATTATATATAGCCGTGAATAGACGATCAATTGGGAAAACGCAGTCGAAACATATAAAAATTAATATCTGAGTTGCAAAGGTTTTTAAGAAAAAAAAAGAGAGTGGAAAAATAATAAGAGGTTTTTATTTTCGAATCGGTGACATGAGAAAAACTTAGCTGTGCATTAAGAGTTTCGTGCTAAAAATGTGGTAAACTCGGAATTTCTCGTTCTTCGTTAATAGTATGTGGATACTAAAGAAGCGTGCTTGAGGCAGATTTTGAGAACGGGTACCATTTTCTAATGAAAAAATAGTTCCAAGTCGTCGACTGATTAGGGAACCACGGAATTCGCTGCATAGTTTTTGCCTGTTACTGCAGGGTATGTATAGTGTTTTTGGAACTATCTGATTCTATTTTCGTAATTGGAAATTCTAACAACAAGTTCGGGGCGACAGAAACGCATTAGTTTCAACATCTCTTCATAAGAATTTCACTACGGAGATTGGGCGATTGCTTGCGGTCAAATGACAGCTGACGTTTAGCGACTGTCAGAGTAGGAGTTAGGTGAGCAGCTCATCCTCTTGAACGGTGAGGCATGCTGATTAAACTCCTGAGAGGCTAGTCTTCGACTCCACAAGCGTTGCGATTACCAGATAAGTGAAGTAAAGTTAAACTTGTGATATTTCGCATATTTTCAAAAAGTAAGTACAGTTTATAACCCCTTAATTGTACACTAGCTATTATATAACTGTGAGTTAGAATTATGGTCAAATATAGTAGTTCGAAAGTCAAATTAACGTAAACTTGTGGGGTACCCCGTTTTGTAATACGAACTATGATTAGATAAAAATTTGAAGTCGACAATTGTTTCCTTTTATGCAACGAGATTAGACCAGAACCAGAAGAATCAATAAATCTATTTTAAGAATTGCTTCTTTCATCCAAACATTAAAGTTTCAAGGGTTGTAATGTGCTGTATATATATGGCGAAGGTTATAAGTTTTCTTTCACCTATATAAGTGTACTTGGGAGTAATAAAACTTGTTGGCGCCCAGCTATTTGGACATTTCATTACTAAAGGATACACGCCGTCTTCACTGTAGCTAGTGACGGGCCCCAAGCACACTTTTATAGCGAACAATTTTTGAAGTAAAATATAAAAGATCGACCTAAAGTTAAGAGAAAAGCCAACAGGGTGAGAATCAGTATGCCGAATTCCGTATAGCTTCTTTGCATATTTCATTTTGGAATAAAATGGTTCACAAAGATATGTTGATGCAAATAACGTGAGCAGCAGATGGACACATTTTTGTACAGATTTGTATTTTTCAGGCACTAATTTCCAAAATTCCACGTAATCCTTTCCCTCGCTCTTTTCTTTACAAATAACTTCCAGATGCGTATAGTTTTCGAACTCCATAAATTCGTCAAATAGGTTTGCATAATCATATCACAATGCAGCTAGTTGTGTAATAATTGCTGTTTCTAAGCACCAGGGATTTTCTACAATCAACAGACAATTCTTAATGCTTTGTAAATGCTGAGATCTGCTCTAACATTCTTTAGATCAGGCAGCTAAACAATTTGAAATTATTGTATAGCTTTATTGAGAAATGTCAATACCATCTTGTTTAGTTTTTGTTACAATTGTAAAATTATGCAGTACTTGGTTATGTATTTCCTCGTAATATTTGTCGCATAGAAAAGCTAAACAACACCATCATCAACCATTTTCAAGTTCACTATAAACTATATTATTTTGTTGTAAAAACAAAATAATGTCTTGTGATAAAGAAAAAAACCGATCCAGAACTTTTACTCTGCTTAGCCATGGCACCGAGGTATGTAAAAGAAGATCGCTACAATTACTGTTCATTTCTTCCAAAATACTAGGTGTCACCCACCCTATCTTGGTGACTGGCACATTGTTATCGCGCATCCCAAGCTTTTAAAAACTTGCATTATCAGATGTTTACAAAAGTACGTTCCTGATAATGAGGGTTTCGGGCCACACATAAAAGCTTGGCGGGCCGCATGCGGCCCACGGGCCGTGATTGAGTACGTCTGATCTAGACCAAAGAGAGTCAATAAAAAATCCTACCCAGAGAGGCTAGCAACCTACTAAGGTGTTAACAAATACAATTGCTTCTACAGCCAACCAAGAAACGATTTTGGAAAGATATTAAGAATAGAAAACTGGAACGTAACATCTTTTCATCATAAAGACTGTTACGTGCTCAAAGCCTATTATACTAATATTAGTAGTTTAAGTCATATATGGCCGTGAATAAACGATCAAGTGGAAAAAACGCAGTCAAAGCATATGAAAATTAATATCCGAATTACAGGGGTTTTTAAAAAAGAAAGGCGGGTAGAAAAATAATAACCGGTTTTTGTTATATCAAATTGGTGACAAAATTTAGCTGTGCATAAAAGGTTTTTCGTGGTAAAATGGGATAAAACGGGATTTCTCGTTCTTCGGTGATAGTATATGGATACTAACGAAGCGTGCTTGAGGCAGATTTTGAGAGCAGGTACCACTTTCCAACGAACTGAGCTCCAGGTCATATCGACTGATTTCAGAACCACAAAAAGCGTTGCATAGTTTTTTTTTACCTATTAAGTACAAGGTATATACAGTGTGTCCAAGATAAGGAGGGCCAGTATGGGGATCTCGGTAATGGTAAGAGATACAAATTTGGTTAAATGGGAAGAAAGTTGCGCAATTAAAGGACTAAAAAAATGACGTCTAGAAATCCTTGATATGATTTTTCGTTTTTGAATTATCTAAAAAAAAACTAATTTTTGGATTTTTTTTTAAATGTTTTTCTGGCGTTAATATTAAAGTTAGAGCGAAACTGATTAAACTTTTTTATAGCAACTTTTAGTGGACTTAATGATTACGTTATCAATTTTTTTATCCGACGTTTCGTCTTCGAGAAACCATCATCAACTTCATTTTTTTAATACGGTCCTTGTTTTTTGATGCTAAATTTGTGAAGTCCTTTTTATTCTGAATTCAACAATGTACCACATGTTATGGTTTAATTACGTTTCAAGCTTTTTTCTGATCATCATCAGAAAATTTTGTAGATACGGACCTGCATTTCTCATAATTTTGTAAAAATAAGTCCATACAGTAAGTTAGGCCTTTTTACATGCCGTTAAAATATTAAAATGCACATCATAATGTCATAATTCTGATACATTAATTTAATAACCGACCAATAACTATTAACAATAAACAAAAAAGAAATGAACAAAAGACCGACAGAAAGAATAACAAAACGAACATCGAAACCATTTAATAGGTATTAAATTTACACAAGGTATTCAAAAGGTTGCCATCATTCTCTATGCATAAATAACATCTAACTGTAGAATCTAAAACATTATTCAGCAATACTGGCGTTATACTTTGAAAGGCATCAAGAACCAATCTTCTAAGTTCTTCTTCTATTTCAAAACGTTAAATACCTATTACATTGTTTCAAGGCTCGTTTTCTCATTCTTTCTGCCTATCTTTTGTTCATTTATTTGTTGTTTATTGTTAATAGTTATTGGTTGCTTATTAAATTAATGTATCAGAATTATGACATTATGATGTGCATTTTAATATTTTAACGGCATGTAAAAAGGCCTAACTTATTGTATGAACTTATTTTTACAAAATTATGAGAAATGCAGGTCCGTATCTAAAAAATTTTCTGATGATGATCAGAAAAAAGCTCGCAACGTAATTAAACTATAACATGTGGTACATTGTTGAATTCAGAATAAAAATGACTTCACAAATTTAGCATAAAAAAACCAGGACCGTATTTAAAAAAATGAAGTTGATGATGGTTTCTCGAAGACGAAACGTCGGATAAAAAAATTGATAAAGTAATAATTAAGTCCACTAAAAGTTGCTATAAAGAAGTTTAATCAGTTTCGCTCTAACTTTAATATTAACGCCAGAAAAAAATAAAAAAGAAAATCCAAAAATTCGGTTTTTTTGAGATAATTTAAAAACGAAAAATGATATCAAGGATTTCTAGACGTCATTTTGTTAGTCCTTTAATTGCGCAACTTTCTTCCCATTTAACCAAATTTGTATCTCTTACAATTACCGAGATCCCCATACTGGCCCTCCTTATCTTGGACACACTGTATAGTTGCTTTTGGGTCTACCTGATTCTATTTTCGTAATTCGATATTATAGCAACAAGTTTGGGGCGACGGAAACGCATTAGTTTGAACATCTCTTCTTAAGAATTTCATTACGGAGATCCTGCGTTTGCTTGCGGTCAAATGACAACTGGCGTTTAGCGGCTGTCAGAGTGACAGTTGGAAGAACAGATCGACCTCTTGAGTCCCTGAGGGGCTGGTCGTCGATGCCACAAGCGTAACAAATTACCAGATAAGTAAAGATAATCATGTGATATTTCGCATATTCTCAAAAATAAGAACAGTTTATAACCCCTTAGTAATATTTGTATATGTTAGCTTAAGTGGGGTACCCCGTGTTATGATACTATTGCTTAGATAGAAATTAGAAGTTGATAATTGTTCCCACAAATACAAAGAGAATAGACTGACCAAAACTAAAATTGTCAATAAATCTATATAAAGAATTGTTTCTTTCATTCAAACCTTAAAGTTTCAAGGGTTGTATTGTGCTGTATATATAGTGAAGTTTATAAGTTTTCTTCTACCTATATCAGTGTACTCGAGAGTAATTAAACTTGTTGGCGCCCAAATAATTTGGACATCTCGTTAATAAATAATTTGGAGAAAACGGAATTAAAAGAATGGAGAAACATGGCAAGACACAGATAGAAGAAATAGAAGATAGAAAATTATAAACCAAGCCCTGAGCCTTAAAGCCTGAAGTGTGAAACGGGGCAATTCGTGCCACCTGTATTTATTATATTTTATATCTTTTTCTTATATACATTGCTAGCAACAAGTCTAACTGTATCCTTTATGTCCTAGCACGTTAAGTTAGCACGCCGTATAAGTAATCAAATTGTGTTAAGTGGACACGCGTCATAGTGCCTTAGCGTGACTGTGACGTGAGTAAAAGCGCAATACAGATAATTCGGAACGCCAAGTGATCAAGAAATCGCAGCGTTGCAGTTACGAAAAACTGCAATGATGCCTTAGACCCGTGGGAAGTCAGTCGGTACCGAAGCCCTCAAAAAGTGCGTAGCAACCTACAAATCTGGGTCGCGAGCAGACAGACGACTCATGCTTTACGAAAATAGTAAATGTTTGGCCTGCAGTAATTGTCGCCGGCCCACGAAGCCTTCTGAGGGCTGAAATACGCAGCGAGAGGATCCAACCACTTGGGCTGCCCCGCAAAAGGTCTGCTGCATCTCTCCATAGAAGAAAGCTGCGATCTGCCGCCAGAGAAGCGCTGTTTGTGCCCTGCCACGAGAATACTGGGGTAACCAAAAACCAGGTTAGTTCGTTATTAGAAACTCTGCTACAAAATAAGAGGCGATTGCAACATCCCTGGTAATTGCTCCATTGCATGGTGGCGTATCAAAGACGACAGGGATTTACCTGTAAGCAGCTGACGCAAGGTTATTGCCGTTTAAATTAAAAGGGCCACGTTGCGCGACGTGCAAGCGCGTTACAAGAATAGACAGGTTTGCGGTATTCAATTCCATTTCGCGTCAGTGTTATTAAACTTTGCGTTGATAATCGAACTCTAGTGTAAGTTCAATATTACAGGTGACAACAGGCTGACCTCAAACAATATTAGCTTCCCTTAGCCGCACTGATGATATTGATAGTCTCATATCTCACCGAATAAATAAGCTACCGACCCAGGGCATTGTAAACTAATTATAGGGCTAGGTAAAAAGCCGTGTTACAAGTGGTAATATAATATACAGGGTGGGGAAAAACCAGAGGATTACCTGTGTGCTACATTGTAGGCATCACCAACTAATAACAAGTTGAATATCAATTTAGATTTTTCAATTCAAATTTAACAGCTAAGGCTACATTTATTATATTTGAGGTAGAAATAAGTACATGATTTACGCTCTACTATCCAAAAATACTTCGTTAATTACCTTGCAACCACAATATTTTATTAGGTCTTGCAACATACGAAAAATAGTATATTATGATAGATACTAGTGTATAAGTACGCCTTTAAAGCACGTGCGATGAGTTTAAAACGACGACGTGCTAGCGGAGTGCTTTTAACATCGCTAGTGCTTTAACAAATTGGCTGCCTACAACACAAGGTATGCGTTGACTAAGTAGTCATGCTGAGTGCCGTCAACGTCACTTATGTGGTCTACACACGTTGCACTGTAAATGAATATTTTTAAATCGGTTTTGCAGTTGGAGCTTGCAATCTTAGAGGTGTGTTGTATGAGTCTGTGTTTGTGCGTTGGCAGTTCCGGAATTATGCGACATGGCCTGGGCCTTCGAGCTTGAACCTGTGGCGTTCTACACTATTCTGCTCTAGGCATGTCGCAAGTGAAATCTGTTAGGCAGCCAATGTGTTAATGGCTCTTATACACGTGTATCATACGCTATTTTTTCTACAATTGTACCAGAAATTAAAAATTTAATTCGGTGACACTTTTTCCGTGACATTGTGTGGTTATGTTGATATTCAAACTTACGGCAAAGCGTGTTCAGCGTACATACATCAAACAAATAGAGACACTCATGCCAAATGTTAAAACCTGTCTAGAGTGCCTGGGACAGTAACTCGGGGATATTTCTAAGCTTGACTATCAGATGGCAGCACAAAATTCCACCAATCAGAGTCAGTTACTGGTAGAAATACAAGGCCCAACAACAAACCCTCAATAAAGCGATATGGAACGCCAAAGAAGAATGGAAGAATGTTTGCCAAGAGATTGATGGAAATGTATGGGGGAGGGCTATAAAATAGCCTGCAATAAGTTTAGAAGTCACCCGAAAATACAGCTAATGCAAGAAGAGATGGAAAAAGAGGCAAACAAGCTGTTTCCAAACAAGTCTAAACAAAGATGGGAAGGAATAATCAGAGATCTACTAGAAGATGACCCGGTACCGTTTAGTGAAGGCAAGGTACTAAGAGCTGCAAATAAAATTAAAGCGGGGAACGCTCCACCATCGATGCCATGGCGATGGTTAAAAATATAGCCAAACTCGCAAATACAGGAGACCAAAAGAGAAGGAAGTTCTGTGTCATGGTGAACCTGGATGTAGAGAACGTTTCAAAGCGGCCCATGGCACACAACAGTACAGGAACTAAAGGACAGGGAAATCTCTACATATTTAATAACAATAATATGCAGCTAATTCACGAATCGAAAATTGAAAATAAGGACGAACAGCAGAGAAAAAAGTAACATGCGGTGTCCCACAAGGATCAATCACTGATTGGACCACTATTATCGAACACATTCTATGATAGTATTTTAGCTTGATATGCCACAAGGAATAGATCTAGTCGGCTATGCAGACGACTTAGCAATAGCGGCTATGGACAAACAGGCGAACAGAACAGAAGCGGTAGTTTTAGTAGGAAGAAGTACACTGCGAGAAGTAACGATCGATATAAATAGGCTGCAAATAACAACCATCAGAACATTGAAATACTTAAGCGTATACTTCGACAAAAACATGCGTATGACGAACCACATTGAGAGGTCAGATAAGAAGGCAAAAAATATTACAAGCACCTCACCAGATTAATGCCGATCTTGGTGGGACCGAGGCTAGTATGCTATATGCAGCACCCATCTGGGCAGAGGCAATAAAATACAAAAAGTACAAATACTTAATGCAGAAGGTGCAAAGAAAGACCCTGCTCAGAATCTGTAGTGCTTACAAAACAACCTCAACGGAAGCATTGCAAGTAATCGCAGGCATACCGATGATCGACGTGCTAATAGTCCAGGCAAATTGCCTAAAATAATGAAAAATAGTACGCGACTCTTGAAAATTTACAAAGTTGTAGAAAAATACATAACATTCATGATTCCAATGAGTCCCAGGCAGGAAAAGGTGTGCTCAACCCTAAAACTCAGGTATAAAGTCCCTCCGCGCTCCCCCGTCGCGTACAGGTCACCGTAGGTCTGAAAACATCTGCTAGGATCAGTTTTGTCGTAGACAGCGTACATGTAGCATCCCTGTTGTATAATTTGTAATTTAGTTTTTCTTACTGCTTGATTAATGATGCTCAACTGTTACTTCATTGCCATGGCATCTTAACACTTGATCTGCCACTCGTCAGCAGCAGATAAAGTAATTTTTTTCGGATTTTGTTTGCAACATTGTAAATAATTTGTTAGAAACGACTGTTAATCAAGAGAAATTTCTGTCAAATGACAAACATAAAATTCGTGTGATTAACATGTTGAGGAACGCTTTTGAACAGGCTGCATGCAGATGATGCAGATTCTCTCACAGTTAATACTGCGATCGAAATATCTGATAAGGAACGAACATCTGTTGTTCGCGAGGATGTTGATCTTCTAATTTTGGAAATAGCCCTAACATCAGAAGAAAAAGATATATTTTTTATAAAGCCGGGAAGAGGTAGAGTGAAAAGTTTTTTCTTCTTTGGAAATTCAAAGAAATCAGGAACGTCTCAAAAACACTATTCTTCTCGGTCATGCCTTCAGTGGATGCCATACTACGTCAACGTTTATTAGAAAGGCAAAGTAAAACTATTCAAACTTTTGCTAAATGAAATCCAGTTGTCGACTGTAATTGCAATTTTCAATAATCCAACTTCTAAATCTGCACAAGTCGGAGAGGCCGGTGAAACACCCTTTCTTTTCATATATGGCGCAAAAACAGTGAATGACCTTACACTAAACGAGTGTCGATTTAGTCAGTTCAAAAAATCTTTGCAAAATAAAACAAAATTGGAACTCGTACCGCCTACAGCAGAGGCTGCAGTTCAACTCTCTTTTAGCGTGTTTTATCCAAATTCAAACATGGCTTGACAATGAGAAGAATGCAGAAGAGTGGGGCTGGATCCTGAACAGACTGACGACGAATGCCAAGGGGGTGATGCCAGCGATAATATCGCAGAAAATGACTGCTGATTTTGTCGATCAATAAATATTATACTTCAGTAAATATTATATTTCTGCCCTCTGCTGACCAATCTTCAGTTGAATAATATACACTACTTTTTCAGAATATAAACTGACCAAGACTAGACGCAGGTAATCAACTGAAGAGCTGCGTGAAAAATTTAAACAAATTGAAAAATGTTTTTTTGTTATAAATACATTCACAAAAAATAATTTATCCTTAATAACTAATATGTAATAGGTCTATTTTGCACAAAGTGGAGCGAGATGCAAGATAAGGCCCAGTGGACCAAGCAAGTCATTCCGGATATAAAAAAATTGGTGAATAGAGAGATCAATAGCCACATAACTCAGGTAATGGGCGGACACGGTTCCTTTGGGCAATACCTGAAAAGATTTAAAACCCAGAAGGAAGCAAAATGCCACTACTGCAGAGAGATCGACTCAATGAACCACACAATTTTTCAGTGCCCAAGGTGGGCAACAGAAAGATAGAGCATACAGTTAATAACTGGAGAGGTAATAAATGCTCGGAATATGACAGACCTGATGGTACGAAGCAGAACAAAGTGTGATGCAATCGCTGACAGATTGAGGAGGATCATGATAACAAAGGAGCGAGACGAACGTAATAGGCAGCAGAAACTGGGGAATTAGTACATATAATAACAGATGGTAAACAAAATTAAAATAAGATAGCCCGCGAAAACGGGGGCGCCTATAAAAGGTTTCCCTTAAGTAAAAAAAAAAAAACTAGCTATGCATCCTCAGGAAGCGCGCAGTAATGATATAATTCACTAGTTTTTCACCACCCTGTATATACTAATAAAAAAACAAGAATGTGCTACAGAAGAAAGTAATGTATACAGGATATTTGTAAATTGCTAGACTAGTGATGCGACGAGCGAATATTACCAACCGAATATTCCTATAAATTCCGTAACTTACGGTAATATTCGCTCACCCTTAAAGGAATATTCGCTTTTTGGTAATATATTACGGAAATATTACGGTTATATTACCGAGCACATTCGCGGTAATATTACCCGAATACATTCGCGTTAGCTTCTGTGTACTTCCCCGGCTTTCGTCGCTGAAAATTACAGAAGCACACTCGTGCTGTATCGTTGCGTGTTGCGTGTTGTCGGCCAGCAGTCTGTCGTAAGAAACCAACGCATTTGCTGCTGTTTGTTTCTGATTCTTTAGGCAGTTGTAGTAAATCAAAGTGCTAAGTGTTACTTATAAAAATATAAGATGTGCCTAAATATAAAGGACCCATATGGCATTACTTTAAGGAAAGATTATTATGACTGTATTTTTTGTGGTCAAAAATATGATGCAGGAGCATTTGACTAAATGTCACAAATGTCCAAAAAATGTAAAACAATATCAGTATATTTAAAAAGATCTTATTGAGCGGTTTTATTTAGCTTGCCCTGTGTGTTGTTGGCTCAAATTTAGTAATTAAAATTTTACCCCCTTTCTGTTGACCGATTGATCTGAAATTTGGTACCCGCATTTAGTTCTGATGACAATACAATTATGTATGTTCAGTATCATTGTAAATCAAAGATGGCCGCAACCACAAAATGGCGGATTACACGTTACAGAAAGTAAATTGGGACGCGATAAAAATCGGAACTAATGTTAGAATCTAGTAATTTTCAAGTTTCGTATTGGTAACATTTTTACATCTATCATATTGACATTAAATTGTTAATCTTATTTAAGCTAAATGACACAATAAATCAGAGGCGTACGCAACATTGCGGTATGGTGTATTAGCAGTTCTTGAATGTTAAAAGGATTGCGGAAATAATGATGTACGTTGAACAACCAGGCTCTGCTAAACCTTCTATCCCAGCAACAGCAATTTCCACACTTTAAAACACAAAGAATCTGTCATATGACGTTAGTCACTGCGCAAACGAAATCTCTCTACCCATCGTTACTGTTTACTTGTCATTTAAAATATAACCTAACTTTGTATGTTTTTGACAACTTTCCACATATTGCCAATTCATCAAATATGATCACAGCGCCTTTCATGACCTACTATGACACTCAATCTACTTTCTGTGACCTGTACAGTATTGGAGAAGATTTTTCCGATTTGAAAAATATTGAAGTTATTTTATGTTTTATAATTAGTTGTCATTCATCAGTATCCTTTATCTAATAGACTTGTCCGTCCGGACGCTGTTTCAGCAGCCAAACCGTAAGAGATAGAGAAAAAGTTATTAAAGTTATATGTTTGGAATGGTCATGTCAGGTCAGGAACCGAATTTCAGTCTCTAACACTAATTATTATCTTAATTATAATCCTAACTTTTTAGGTTGGATTCTAGACAAATTTTATCAACGCGAATGCGACAGTTAGTTTGCTACAACAATGACGTCATATACGTACGTGTGGTGAATACGCGTTCTATTTGCAAAACGGTCTTTTTGTTTTATTAAATGAGACATTTGTCTCACTGGACTGCTAGTTCCTTCTAAATAGACTTACTTTTTAAATATTTCTATTTTTTTATTTTTATCTGTTTAGGTTTTATTTGTAGGTACTTAAGAAAATACATTATGTTATTTAGGTTAAAATTGTTTTTACATTGTACATATTATACAATAAATTAACACAAAATAATTCATTCTGGGCTCAGTTTTAAAGATAAAATATTGAAATTTGTTTAATAGTATATTTTTGAACAAGGATAATAAATTACCGACAAAGTGTAATCTACTGCTAAAAAAACCATTAAATTTCCTAAAATTCTCATAAATTACGGTAAGTTCTCGTAATTTAACGAATATTACCGACAAAAAATAAATTACGGTAATTTTCACATCACTATGCTAGACAGTTACTAACCTAGTTATTAACAGAAATATTTTTTAAAAAAACTTGCTTGTTCAATGCCATTTTAAAAATTAAAAAAAAATTAGCTTATTCATGTACAGTAAACCATGATTTATGCAAAATCACTAACAATCGAACAAGAAATGTAAAAAACAATTGAAACTACATTTTTCTAATGGAACAGTATGAGTGTCTAAGAGAGGGAGGCAACAACTGCATGTTGTATTAATTAGTTACATGGTGATTCAACCTTTGTTATTATTTTTCTACAAACACTTTGATGAAACTAACGTTTTCACTCACCAAACTGCAAAGGCTATAATGGGCGGCCATGTACAATGGATGAGTGAAACAGAGCAGCCAGGAAAGTACAAAATATAAAATTGGATGGTAAACAACAGCTTGGAAGACCAAGCGACCAGTAGAAAGGAATAAAAGAGGGGAGATAGAGGAGGCCAAGATTCAATTTGGATTGTAGAGCCATTGGATAGATTCAAGTCTATTTATAACTGTGATTTTCTTGTAGAATCGTCTATTTGCACAACTAGTTAATAAGTAATAAACTATTTACCAACGCCTTCGTTTGCAAAATTAAAAGACATCACTCGCCACACCATTGTAAACTAGAAAATAACTACCTACACTTCAGCCACGTCAGAGGCAAACCATGTAAACAAACGCATGTGCTGGTTGAAAATCACGTGATAGAAAAGCGCTCTGTGGTTGTCCATTTTTAAAAGAAAGTGAAACACCACTTACGTGCACCTTTACACTAGAGGATGAATAAACATTGTTTTGCTGTGTTTGTAGTGTATTGGCACAAATGTGTGCAAAAATTGTTTGTTTTGAAGTACAATGGAACCCGTAGAAACTATACAATGCAAGAGTACGGCGTTTGTTATTTCTACTACAGCAGCATACAATGAATGTTTATGTAAAATGTGCACTTTATGAAACTGGTTTAGGCCCCATCTTTGTTTACATGGCCGCCTTTCTAACGTGGCTAAAGTATGATATTATGGCCACCATCGATGCATAGGTATAATGGTTTAAGTGCTTTAATAACATTAAAATTGCTTTGTCGTATGGTTGCTACTAACCAAGTCTTCCATTAATTTTTCTACATCTCACCAAATGTGCATCATTATTAATACTAAACTTACTTCAGGACATCTTCTTGTTCGGAATCAATGCTGTCATTATCAGAACTCTCTGCATGGGCATCATGCCACACCGATCCGTATGAGGTAGCATCTACATCACTTTCAGATTCACTGCACAGATCCAAAATATCACTTCTTGATGCCAACATTGCACTGGAATCGATGTCCACTGCAACACAACACCGTTACTGTATTTCTACGCAAATAATGTCGTCTTGGTGGGAGATACAGCGCCACTAAACCAACAACAACCGTGGAAAATATGTGAACTAATTTACACGTCATATGACGATAACCAATAAGAAACTTCTTGGATTAGCATTTGCTGTCAAAAATAATTTATATGATTCATCTTGTGTTGGTAACAATATATCGAACTATTACACGCATGCAAGTATTTAAATTTTACACCTTTTTCATTTTTTACACAACCAATGGGACTCGGAGACTTTGTTGGCACTGTACAAGCAGATACACAAATAAAACCCCTAAACTTACCAAATGGATCCAAACTTTTTGTAACAACACCATCGCTTTCATCTGGAATATTGTGATCGTCATCTGAACACTGAGTACTTGAAGATAATGTACGAATTCTAGGTTTCTTGATGTAGTGAGAAAGGGAATGTAGCAACACCTCTGCAGTGTGGGGAGGCTGACATCGGCTACCACGTTTTGAATTGACCAAATGTGCTTTTAAGGCATGTTCGTTGCAGTACCTACGGAAGAATTACTAACATTACTATTACAATTTTACAGCTTATTATTTAATAAGCAGGTCCCACAGAACGAGTATCCAATGTCATGCTATTCACATAATGTCCGGGACCGGCCTCATGTACTAACTGCTACCGTAATAAAACATTGTAAAACACCTACCCTGTATCCTTCTTATCCTTCAAAGCCGGTAAATGGCAGCGTTTTCCGTTCGTGCTGAACACATAAGCACACTGTTTGTACGGAGCATTTTTGTCCTGTAATATGTGACGGGAGCAGTAGCTGTAGCTTCGAGAGTTAACTGCGTGCACTCGTAGACTTTGTAGGCGCACTGTTTTATGTTCTGAAGCTCCGCCTGCAGCTGTGCCCGCAGGGCTGCCGCCGCTGCCTCTTTCGCAGCCTCAGACGACCCCGGTTGCTTTAGTTTCAACGGCTTGTCAGTTGGCATACTAAAGTACAAAGACATGGTTACAAAAATAGCTTTACTACTTTCAATACTGACAAGGAAGACAAGTTTCAATTTAACAGTTTTCAAAAGTTGGGGAAAACGGTTAACCTCTACACTATTAAAAACAAAACAAAGGAGTTTGACAGTTGAAACAGATAACATCCGCTATCCGCTAGTCACTGGTTGCGTTCAAGCGTTAAGAACTGAAGTAAGCACTTGCCACATATTTTTCCCAACCAATTATTAAAAAAGTTAACTTTCTGAGCGTATATAAATTTGTGTTGCTAGGTATGGATAATAATTATTAAATATTGCTGATAGTAGGTATTTAAATTTAACAATTAATTTCATATGTTCAATTTATAGTAGTAATTAACACTGCCAAACAACCAAAAAATGCACAGTAAAAATAATAGATCTTCGGCAAGAATAGTATTTTTACAGTATATATTGGTGAAGTGGTAAAAACAATTGAAACTTAGTAAATTTCAGTTCATGTTATTTGCGGAAGTTTTTTAGGTTTTCGGTGTTTTTATTAATTTCAGTTTATTTGGAGATGATTACATTTTAAATTACTACCCATTCTTATTTAAAATTCAGTTTATTTGAAGATTTTTAATTTTAGTTGTGTGATATTACTTTCCGGGCTGCTGTTTTTTTATCTGATAGTAATAAAACTGGAATGGGTTATATGTTATCAGAATTACATTTTCTGACGTATCTGTAAATTTTTTTTCAACTTTCGTGTTTACCAGAAGTGACCTCAACCCCCGATTTTGAATTTCTTAGTATATCTGAATTTTACAAGAACCCGTTGATAATTCTGATGTAATACATCGTTATCTTTGTCTTAAAAAGGTAATTTAACTATTCTACGAAAATAAGGCAGTTTAATCAACTTTATAACCCCTACCGTCGAAAAAATTAGGTAGGTATGTATTTTTCGGCAATTGCTTACAGTTTTCTGTGAGACGCAGCACTTTAGATTAAAAATAATAATAAACTTACGACTTTTATATTAGCTGAAATAATCATAAAAATGATACGATCATACGTAAATGATCGCTAGATTGGATCACTTCCAGTGACACCGAATGTCGAAAAATGTTAACAGATACGCCAGGAAGTGTCATTCAGGTATCATATAAACCATACCAAGTTTTATTACCATCAAATAAAAAATGCAAAAACAACGACCGGAACGTGATCTCGCAGTCACCCGGTTTGTATTATATTATAATCTAATCTATGTGCAATAAATCATCATTGTATCTATACAGGGTGTCGAATTATTTTACCGAAAATTCATTATTTATACTGCAGAACGAAAATTAAAATACCTGATAGGTAGCATATTTTACAGTGCATATAGTATATCAAACACTTGTAGTCTACTATTTTTACCCAACAAAACGTTAAATACCTAATGAGAGTTAAATATTTTACTCTGCATCTGTGTATTAAATACTTACAACTTCATTGTGCAAATGTATTATCTTATTTGCAATAAAAAAATGCAAATATATGTTAATATACTGTTCAATTCATTAGTCAATATTTTTCATCTAAATTTTTTTTATCTACTTTGCGTTCCTACTGAGGCTATTACGATACGTGTTTGCGTATCGTAATAGACACAAAGCGATTGCTATAATAAAAATACTAAAAAATTTTATTTTTTGCTTAAAAAAGTGGCAAAGTAGATAAAATACTGTATGATACCTCGTTTATAAGGCATTTTGTAGCACTTACTCCTTTAGGGCACTCCTCGCTTCGCTCGTCGTACCCTACACCCGTGCGTGCTACAAAATGCTTCTTATAAAACTCGTATCATAATATACTAATATGCACTTTAGAAATGTTACATGTATTTAATTTTAATTGTTTATTATTCGCTTTTACATGAAAATTAAATTATTTATTAATCATTGAAATTGAAGATAATCCGTTTATAATCGATAATTTTTACTTAGTTGCATGTACACAATATTTACGATTTTTTTTTATAATGCTTACATAAACGCATGAATGAGTAAATGCCAAAACAGTAGGACCTGCTGCACGAGCCAGAATAAATTACCGTTTGAACGTTGCCATAGCGGGCGGAAGCCGCCATTTTAGTCAACTTAGTGTTTTGCAGAAAGTCGGTGTTTAAGAACGGCATTGCGGTTAATGTAAATATTGTGTTAAAATGCCGTAACTAAATTAATGTAAATATTAAAATTATTTAGAGTGCATCTCACTGTGCTTAATTTTAACACGTGTGTGAATAAGAAGTGTTTTGCTTACCGTGGTTGATCGGCCATCGAACAGTGAATAACATCAAATTCTACGACTTTGTGTACGTATTTTTATGCTGCTTAAAAACCAGGTCGTGCGTCGCAAAAATTATCCCAAATTGTGAAACAAACTTTCAGCTACAATTTGGTATATCTGAGTAGAATTGAAACTGCGACATTACCTTCGAAAAGGCCAAATCTCGAGCACAAGTCGACCACTGGGAAAACCCTTGAGTGACGCGTTTGACAAAGCCGACGAGGAGAGGTACTGGAATTTTTGTGATATTTCTAAAGCAGTATTTTTACCATAGTTAATTAAATTAATTTCTAAACGAAGTGACTATGCTCGTGCTTCTCGTGGTTCGCTATAGTTTTTAAAGTAATCAAATGTACGGAATCATTTCGTTGATACATAGCGACATC
>CALNHX010004581.1:0-124425 GCA_940337035.1 Agriotes lineatus
TAGCTAACCCAATTATCTTCCAGTGCGATGTTGGAGAGTTTTGAAGAGATTGTATCCTCTTTCTCACTCGTTTTTTAACAGATATATTGTCAGTGATAAGCTCTTCTAACATTGTTACCACTATAGTAGGGTTATACACGTTATATAGTTCAATAGATATTGCTATGGCTCCACGTTGCGCGCCATAAATATGAATAGATTCAGGCTCTTACTTTGTTTTACCTATGAGTATATGTTTATAAATTTTCTTTTAATCAATTTAAATTGCCCTGTTTATTATTATTTGAATATTAAAAATTATTCTTTTGGCTAACTCATGAAAATCAGGGGTGGATTCCTTTTATCTAGATTGCTTATTCTGAAATTTGACGTTCTGATTTTCTTTTTGACAAATCAAAATAACTTCTTTGTCAAATGATACGTCACACAACTTTGAAAATTCAATGACAAATACCATATCGTTACATTTTTTACATAACAATATAAAACAGTAAATTCCTTAATAACGAATTCACCATTTAATCTTTATTTTCATTCAGTACTTATCTAAATACCTAAACTCACCTACCTTTCCCTAGAACTTATCAATGTCCTCAGTATAACATTTTGCTAACAATCACAACTGCTCCATTCAATAAACAATGTGAAAGCCTCCACTGACAACCAATATGTCAAAACTGCCTAGAAGCAGGAACAGAAGCTCTCTCACAGCCTGGACCCAAACAGGCCCCAGTTGTGGTCACTTATCTCCAATTCCGTATCCAAAACCACTCTTCCAAAGTACTCCACCGACCAGCACCTAAGACCCTGGTACAAGACACCAAACCTCAACAGCCAAATCCTTCAAACATGTTCCCTCTGCCAACGATCTTCCCGGAACTCTCCTTTCGTGCCAACAGCTCGCTGCAATCCAACTCAATCGATGTGCAATGTCAAATGTAATTTCTCAATAAACTTAAGGTGGCGATTTAGTCGCGAAAATCCGACGATCTTAAAATTTACTTAGTAAGTGGTACTCTCTCGTCTTGAAAAGCATGCACCTCAAATGTAGGGTGTTAGGTTTGCAACCAGTCTAATAGAATGGGTCAGTGGCATAATTTTAAACACTTCTGATGGTCAGACGGCCGCGGGGGGCGGGACGTTGCCGGCTAATCGCACATGTCATTGTTTTGGTTAGCTTCTTATCGATCGATAAAAATTTAAGCGACCACACGCCCGATGTGAATCGTTGCAGTCTGGTGAACTTGTGGTTGGAGTTTATATAATTAGCAAGGATTATAACAGTTTATTCCAAAATAAATTGTTTTACGTTGTTTTAGTATTTTATTAGGGTAGTTGTTATGACATTCATATTATTTTGTACCTATTATAACTTTAGCAATAGCTGTGTTCGTTCTACATTTGGCATATCAGTAAAATTTGACATTAGTTTCGTTGAGTTATTTCAGTTGTGACTAGGGTGACCACTAGGGTTGCCAGATGTCCCCCTTTTGGCGGGATGTCCCGATTTTTAGCCCTCTCAGGACACGTCCCGCCAACACCCTGAGCGGGACGCCCTAAATCCCACTTTTTCATCTAAGTAGCCAATTTAGCGCGGTAGGTACTCGTATTTTGTACAAAATCAAAGACGTTTTCAAAGCTGCTATTGAGGATAACAATAAAAACATCTATCGACAAATGGCATAAAATTTTTAAAACTCAAAACTTGCCTCATCTCCTAAAGTTATACCAGTTTATGGCATCAATACTTTTGTCGAATGCATCGACTGAAAGGGTTTTCTCGCAAGCAAATGTAACATGGACTAGCAGACGCAATATATTATCGATAGAACATGTGCAGGCGGAGATTCAAATAAAAGTAAATTTTCAGATGTCTTGTGAAGAGTTTTATAGATTTGCCTTAAAAGAAGAGAAAATGCTACAAGCGGAAAAATCTAGCTCAAAATATGTGTTCTATAAAAAATAATTTATAGTTGTATTAAATAAAAATAATTAATATCGTTGATTCTTTACTTGGCAACTTCCTTTTGAAAATAATAATATATTTTTGTTTAAATCTTAAGGTTTGATTAATCTCAGTGAAGTCTGTAGTTTAGAAATAAAATATTGTGTAACCATTTATGCATTTTTTCTACGTCCCGATTTTCTCGTCCCAGTCCCGCTTTTTTTTCATTTAGGTCCCGATATTTAGAAAAACTGAGCTGGCAACACTAGTCACCACCTTTAAATTTATACAAACCCTGAGATCCTTCGCGAGTAAAAAAATGGTTTTCATCAATAAGAAATACAGAATGTTTATAGAGAACAAAAAGCAAGCAAATAAAAACAATGTTTTTATTCCTTACTATTAATGGTTAGCGAACATAATACAGGGTGTAACCAAATACTTTCACATATTGTACGTCACAAATTGGCCAACAAATTTCATACTCGTATAAGCATAGTTTCAATTTCAATTCTCAACCTTTACTGAGAGACTATTGGAAGAGGGGGGGGGGGGGTAAAATGAGGTTTATATCATTTCACTGTAAATTGGGAACGGATATTCAAATGAAAATTTGGCAAACGTTTTCTACCAGTAGAAGGCTTATTTATGAAATGGTTTTTAGTTTTTACGTACGGCTTTAAGAGATTAAAATTAGCAACTTGTATAAATGTTTTTAAAAAAATTTGTAACGGACAAACATTTGGTTAAAAAATGTATTAGAAAACCTTTTTTACTTGAAAAATTTTTAGGTCGTTTTAATTTTTCTTAAAACCAATAGTTTTTTATAAAACAAATACATTATGGGTTGCCCAATTCAACACCATAAAGCCATACATTTTTTAAAAATCTTATGTAAGTCTTTCGTACATTCGTATTTCTATATTTTCTGAGCTAAACTGCATGTCAAATACTAGCGCTTAGAACTACAGTTTTACAATAAATTTATTTTTAATTAAATATAGCCTTCTTTCCCTTTTACCCTAATCGTTACGTGTTTGCACATTTACCCAACCTGACCCTAATAAATTATTATAACACTAACACACTTAATTGGCGGTTGGTTAGCAGGTTAGGTTTTGCGTCAGTCTGTGTCAAAACTGACGCAAAACCTAACCTGTTAACCTCGAATTTGACATAGACGTACAGTGTCACCAACATTACATATCAGTATTAGCAACTGATTCAGGCTATCCAGGGCCTGCTGCAATTGAGTTTTAAAAAAATCACTCGGAGTAAATTTGGTTGTAAACGGTATAACATTTACCAATATATAGCAGTAAAATTTGTTAACAGTGTCTGCTTTCTTGTAAAGTGTTAATTTAACAAAGTGATCCCGGTTTGCGGTTGAATGTCAGTACAAATGTTAAATGGCTACAAAATCGTCGAATTTCACAACGCAGACGATTCATTTTGCCATTTATAAATTAGCAGATGATACCAGCCAATATTTGTCTTTCAAACGCAGTTTTGTTTACAGTTAAAAAAGTTTACTTTTCTTTATAATTTTTTGTTTAAAGAAGTGAAGCTTGCTTAACGATTAAAAAAACCATTTGTCATCACTATGCAAAAAACTAAATCTGTTACATTATTTGCATTAAGTGTAAAGATATAAACTACAATTAAATAAAGAATAGTATATTTCATTACGAGTCAATTCAAACCCTTCAAGCTGCCTAAATATAGGGAATTCCATAAAAAAAAGTAAGTTTTATTTGCCGCGCTTTTTTGAGGCACCCTGTATAATCAAAAGTATTTCAGTAATGTGCACCACCTTTGCACCTACAACAAAGGTTACCTACATTCCGCCGATGCTGACACGAAGAAAAATAATTTGGGTGGGGGGATAAAATCAATGAAAAAGATCACCGTGAAATAGTTTAATTCATATTCTTTTTTGGGTATTTCGCCACTCTGCAAATTAAAATTATTAAATAACGTATTAAATAACGAACGTGACAATGTCAAGTAATTCATTGGAGGTTGGTGGTTTTCAATCTCCGTGAAAAAGCTAAGTTTTCTTGTTCCTTTTTTAATTGTTATCGTTGACAACGAGGGCAGATTGTCCCTCGAAATGTTCGTTATTTAATACGTTATTTAATAATTTTAATTTGCAGAGTGGCGAAATACCCAAAAAAGAATATGAATTATAGATTCACGCCACAAAGAAGTTTCAGAGATTATCTTAGTGAAATAGTTTGTTACATTATAAATACGATTCCAAAAATTATTTTATATTTTTGAAATCGCATAGGATAATTCCGGCCTCATCAATAGCCATGTCAAAACTTTCTTTGGAACACTTGTACATGGCATGCTATTAATAATTAATATTTATTGCTTAACACTAATTATGTAAAATAAAATCTTAGCAGATCTCAGTATTTATAATTGGGTAGACTATAGTACAAATCCAATCCAATGTATCTGAGAAGATAAGTAAACCGCGAAGAAACTAAATTTTTGTGGAGAAAATTTAAAATAATTTCTAAAATTATATTTTGGCACTTTACCCACTTTCTACTAACGACTTTTGCTCTGGATCTTTTAAATATGAACCTCTAGTTAACCCGAAGAATTTTGTTGATAACCCGAAGTCTTCGGCTCAAAATGTTAATATTGGTCACCCTCCTACAACTTTTATATAAGTGATATTTATGCAACTCTCATAGTTTTACAACTAGTATTTTCCACCCCGTTGCCGTTATCGGGCCCAGGATTGTGGTCGTCTAAAAATATTTATGTTGCATGTTTATGCATATCCCAATTCGACTTTGAATTACGTCATTAGTAGTAGTGCCACCCAGGGCCGTTCCTACCGGTGGGGTGTTGCTTGTCCATCACGCAGGCGGCCGATTGCAAGGGGCGGCCGCTCGAAACCGATTTTATACAAATTTAAATTTAAAAAAATAAGTAATTTGAGAATAAAACATCTCTGAAAAATGCAAACCACGAACAAAAAACAAACACCACTTTATTGTTAGTCGAAATCCCAATTTTTGTTTTTTTTTGCGTTTATTACAGATATTTTAACACAAAATCAATAATAAATTTGAAACTATTACCAATAATTTGTGTTTTCATTTTTCCCTTTCAAATAATTAGCACCCTCTATCAACCAATGTCCAAAATACGACAAAAAACTAAGATAGGAATCTGTACAATCATATCAAATCTTTCTTGTGAAGTCCCGAATTGGTTCGTACTAATTCAAGTAAATCCCCGGGTGACGTATTTTACCGAAAGTATAAATATCACCCGACGAAAAAATGCGTTCATTTGTGAATGGTGGAAGCAATATGTAGGTGTAAAATACTGAGACCCATTGTTATTTTTGTACCCTTATATGGAAGTAAAATATTGTGGTACTGATTAAAGATCTATATTACTCAGTTACTTCTATCATACTTCATCATAATAAAACGTGTGTTGTAGAGCCTGGTTATTAAAGGTAAGCTATTGATATACGTTTTTTTAATTTATATGATTTTCACGTAATAGATGCTTTGATAGTCTATTAAGACTGTAATCTAGAAGTAAATTAAAACAAAACTTTTTTAAATTTATTCAGATGTCAAGCTCGGAACGACGACGAACTAAAAGACTCTCTGGAGCCGCTTACAGAAAAAGACAACTGTCTAAAAAAACTGAAAAAGAGAAGTTGCGGGGCTCTATAGAACAATTTTTGAAAACTCCTGGAGCAGAGGAAGAAAGTGGAAGCACGGCTGGAGATCCTTTTGTTTCAACGCCTGACAGTCAGCAAGTCGTCCCCATAGAGCCACAGATTCCATCGACTTCGGCAGAGTCTTGTACTCCAGAAGAACCAGAGGACATTGAAAGTGGGAGTTTAGAAGATCCAGCTTCATGGCCTAAATCACTTGATAATTCAACAATTGAAGTATTAGTAAAAATGGGACCTACACAAGTAAAAAATTTTTTATTTCCATTAACAGAACAAGGACGCTTTTCGGTTCATTATTATACACGAACATTAGCAAATGGTGAAAAAATACCTCGTATGTGGCTAATTTATTCCATTAAGTTAAATTGCGTTTTTTGCTTTTGTTGCAAAATTTTTGGGACCAAAAATATTCAGTTAACAGATGCTGGTTTTTCAGATTGGAAACATCTTTCTAATAATTTATCCAGACACGAACGATCAACTGATCATATTCAAAATTATAAATTATGGACTGAATTAGAAAAAAGATTGAATACTTACACAACAATCGATCACCAAGAACAACGTATTTTTAATTTGAAACAACAATATTGGTGTAATGTTTTAGAACGTATGGTTGCAATTATATTATTATTGGCAGGACAGTGTTTAGCATTTCGTGGGTCATCCAATAAATTATTCGAATCAAACAATGGAAACTTTTTGAAGACGGTTGAAACATTTGCAAAATTTGATGCAGTTCTTTCGGAACATCTAAAAAATATTCAAATCAGTAAAATTTCACATAAACGTATGCCTCATTATTTAGGAAATAGATTACAAAATGAATTGATCTCCCTTACAGCAAATAAAATCAGAGAACAAATTAGAGAGTTATTGTCAAAAGCAAAATATTATTCAATTATTCTAGATTCAACCCCAGACTCAAGTCATACCGAACAAATTTCATTTGTTGTCCGATTTGTTATAATAGATGATAATAAACAAATTAAAATTTGTGAACATTTTCTCGGATTTTTTCCTATTATTGATGTGACTGGTGAGGGTTTATACGATTTTGTAATAAAACTTTTGAAAGATTTTAATATGGATATCTACAATATGCGTGGACAGAGTTATGATAATGGTGCAAATATGCGCGGAAAACATGTAGGATTGCAACGCCGAATTTTAAATATCGATCCTCGAGCAATGTTTGTACCTTGTGCTGCTCATACCCTAAATCGAGTGGTTAATGATTCTGCCAATGTTACCTTGCAAACATCGGAGTTCTTTAATCTTATACAAGAATTATATACATATTTTTCTTCTTCGCCATATAGATGGAATGTATTTAAAACTAATGTACCAAATTTCACATTAAAAGCTGTTAGCTCAACTAGGTGGGAAAGTAGAATTAAAGCTATTACACCTCTGCGATATCAATTAGGGAAAATTTATGATAGTCTAAAAGAACTTGTAAATGACAAATCACGCGACATTAACACCAAACAACAAGCCCAAGCATTCGCCTTAAAAATTAATAGTTTTAAATTCGTTTGTTCTGTAATTATTTGGCATGATGTTCTGTCTAAAATTAATTCCGTCATAAAGATGCTTCAAGGTGTGAATACAAATCTAAAAGATTGTTCAAATGCGTTAAAAAATTTAGTAGATTATTTGGAACAGAAAAGAAATGACCACAGTTTTGAAGCGTTTATAGAAGAGGCGAAAATACTTGCTACAGAAGAACTTGATATAGCAACGGAATTTCCCCCAACTAATATAATTCGTCTACGTCGAAAAAAAAAGACAATTTGATTATGAAACCCCTGATGAGCCTATACTTGACCCAAAGTTGAATTGTAAGATTAATTTTTATTTTACTATTTTGGATACCGCCAAAGTATCTATACAGGAACGTTTTGAACAATTACAACGTTACAGTGACAATTTCAAAGTAATTTATGAATTTCCTATTATGGACGATAATTCAATGAAAAAACACTGTACAGATTTATCTTTAAAATTAGAAGACACTGCCAGAAAAGAGGCTGATGTAAACGCCGTAGAACCATCTAATATTCTCAACTACATTGTTACAAATAATTTACTTGCGACTTTCCCAAATACAGAAATTGCCTTAAGACTTCTACTGACTTTACCTGTCTCAGTTGCGTCAGCAGAAAGATCTTTTTCAAAATTAAAAATAATTAAAAACTTTTTACGCTCGGCCATGAAGCAACAAATATTGTCAGATCTTTCTATTATATCTATAGAGAGAGACTTGGCAGAAGCAATTGATGTCAAGAACCTTGTGACCACTTTTGCATCTGTCAAAGCTAGAAAAGCTAAATTCTAAGATATTAAACTTTGTATTTGTTTTGTTTTTTTTGTATTTGTACAATTTTATTTTATAGGAGTATTTCTTTTTATTTTATTTTATAAAATTGTTATTAATAATTTTTTAACGTAAATATATTTTTTAATTGCTTGGAGGGGGGGGGGGGGCTATTTTATTTTTCACGCAGGCGGCCAAGAAGATAGGAACGGCCCTGCCACCTACCTTACAGAGGCTGAACTATTTTTAGCAGAGAAACACGTATCAAAGCTCAAATTGCCAACACGAAATTTACTCAGGATGAGCTATTACAAGTATGTGTTGCTTCTCGGTCATCTGCTAAACTTCTGGTTCAAATTATTTGAATTTTTAGTATGTTATAGTTAAAACTCTAGAGAATATGCCCCCCCCCCCCAATTTGTTTTACTGTTTGAAGAGTATTTCTTACAGAAATAAATCGTCGAGTTTCAGGGTCAAAAATGCACTTTATTTATATTTTTTAGTCAAAGCCGTGATAGGCCAGTCGACAAGTACATTGTAGCGGGAATAATTCCGGACAAGCTGGAATAAATTTTAATCTGTTCTGTTGGGACTCAGAAAATATATATTAATTTTGCACCCCTTGACAGGCCCGGATTTAACCGCTATGCTTAAAAAAAGGTCTAAATTTTTATATTTTTCCTAATATTAGTGAATATCTCGATTATTATCAACTTTTGAGCAAAATACGTAGGTATCAAAATTAAAGAAGAGTAAATTCTCTACAAAATATGTTTTATACATTTTTGTCATATATTCGCTTGTTTCGAATTCATAGGCGTCGAAATATATTTTTTTTCGAGCATTTGCTTGTTACTTTCTTTTACGATAAAAGAAGTATTGGATTCACCCTAAAAATTCGAAATTGAGTTTTCAACAGATCTTCACGTTTTAAAGTGCCCTGAACCCAAAAAACATGTTTTTGTTTATTGCTCTGTCTGTGTGTCGGTCTGTCTGTGTGTCTGTTTGTGAACAGAATATCTCAAAACGAAAAGAGGTATGACGTTTAAACTTCATATATAAGTTTTGTGTACTATCTAGATGCGACAGCAAGCTTTTAAAGAAAATCGCATAACCGGAAGTAGGTGTTTACTCCCGTAATTTTTCAGTTTTTTTGGATTTTTTCAAAAACGGCTCTAACGATTTTTTTCAAACTTTACAATTTTATTAAGTTTATAATGTGTATCGATGTGAGCTAGGCAATTTTTCAGTCGAATACCTCTAAAATGGGTTTCTTTTGTTTTCTTTTCCAATTTTTTTTATTAACTCCCATTTTAAATAGAACACCCAGTATATTATTACATTCTTGAATTCAGCTTAAAATTTTAGAGAAAATTTGTCTCTTGAACTAACGCTCTATTTTGTATGGTTTCTGTACAAATTGCAATTTTTGAAAATTTTTAACAAATGCTTGAATGTATGTACCTATGTATGTATGTATAATCGATAACCTCGTTTTACCTTGCGGTGTAGAGGCTGGTGCTGTATGTGCTTGCATCTGGAGGTACAATGCTCAACTTGCCCCGGATTCGGGATAGAAAGTTAAACATTAAAAATCAAATTTTGGCTAATTATAAAATCACTATGAAAGGAAGTTGTGTGCGTGTATCACACCAGATTTTTTTTTACTATTATTGACGTTCCACTATTCCAACTTTGCTAACTTCAAGTTTCTTTTGAAGTTTACTGCTCATCAATTTTTTTTCCCCTTTTTGATGTTAGTGATTGTTCATTATCACTTTGACTTTCAACAATATCTGTCTCGTGTTCCAAATTTGCTTCATAATCTTGGGAATGTTCTATTGATTGTTCTAGATCGATATGCAAGTCCTCGTCGTCGTCTTCGTCGTCTACTTCAATCACGTCCACAGTATTCAAACAAAATTTTCCCTGACAGAAACCACATATTACTGAGCAATGAAAACCTGCTTTGCGACCAGATACATTACAACCTTCGGCGCATTTACAAGAAATTAGTTTCAGTAATTCTTGGGGAGCTGCGTCTTGTACAGTGGGAATGGGCATTAATCAATTCTTTGAATTTTTCCATCCCCACTCGAAAGGTGATTTTTCGTTTCCATACCATAGCTGAATTTGGTTGTAAGTACGAAACGAGTGCAAGCGAGCTGCGTCTTTGGTTGGTGGTAATGATGCTAGATTTGGTAAACTTCTGTTAATAGATTGTACGAAACACTGGTATCTATACCTGTTCAATGATACACAGTGTGTTAATCCATACAGAAGAAGAAGAAATTGTTCTCCCACTTTATCTATTTCCTCTGGGGACGCGTTTGGGTCTTTCAAAATTTGAACAGCCTTCTGTAAGTTTTTCTCTTCCTGTAGAAGTTTAACGAACTTCATTTCCCCCTGCCTGTATAGTACGGAAACAGTATCGCAGCCACTAAATGCATGCAGAAATAAAGTGTTGTCCCTAATTGAATCATCCGGAATTACTCCCGCTAACAGCCATTTCAAAAGACCTATCGACTGGCCTATTAGCCAAAATTTGATTTTTAATCTTTAACTTTGTATCCCGAATCCAGGGCAAGTTGAGCATTGTACCGCCAGATGCAAGCCCATAGAGCAGCAGCTTCTACACCGCAAGTATACATACATACATACCTACAAGCATTTGTCAAAAATTTTCAAAAATTGCAATTTGTACAGAAACCATACAAAATAGAGCGTTAGTTCAAGAGACAAATTTTCTCTAAAATTTTAAGCTGAATTCAAGAATGTAATAATATACTGGGTGTTCTATTTAAAATAAAAGTTAATAAAAAAAATTGTAAAAGAAAGCAAAAGAAACCCATTTTAGAGGTATTCGACTGAAAAATTGCCTAGCTCACATCAATACACATTAAAAATTTTATAAAATTGTAAAGTTTGAAAAAAATCGTTAGAGCCGTTTTTGAAAAAATCCAAAAAAACTGAAAAATCACAAGAGTAAACACCTACTTCCGGTTATTTGATTTCCTTCAAAAGCTTGCTGTCGCATTTAGATAGTATACAAAACTTATATATGAAGTTTAAACGTCATACCTCTTTTCGTTTTGAGATATTCTGTTCACAAACAGACACACAGACAGACCGACACACAGACAGAGCAATGAACAAAAACATGTTTTTTGGGTTCAGGGGACTTTAAAACGTGAAGATCTGTTGAAAACCCAAATTTCGAATTTTTGGGGTGAATCCAATACTTCTTTTATCGTAAAAGACAGTAACAAGCAAATGCTCGAAAAAAATATATTTCGACGCCTATGAATTCGAAACAAGCGAACGTATGACAAAAATGTATAGAACATTTTTTGTAGAAAATTTACTCTTCTTTAATTTTGACAACTACGCATTTTGCTCAAAAGTTGATACTAATCGAGATATTCACTAATATTAGGAAAAATATAAAAATTTAGACCTTTTTTTAAGCATAGCGGTTAAATCCGGGCCTGTCAAGGGGTGCAAAGTTAATATATATTTTCTGAGTCCCAACAGAACAGATTAAAATTTATTCCAGCTTGTCCGGAATTACTCCCGCTAACAGCCATTTTAAAAGACTTATCGACTGGCCTATGATTTATAAACTAAATTTTAAATACGGGGGCCACCTTCCTTGAATCTTTCTGCTTATTTTTGTATATTGTAGTTTCAATTTGGTTCAGTATTAATCGCACTGTCCGCTCTCGAGTGAAGTCATGATAACCGCAATTTTAAGTTAAACTTCATAAGAGTAAATCGCCACCTTAATTTAGTATTTCTCTATATTTATTCTCCTCTGTAGTTTAGTCCTGCTTTTAGGTTAGCTTCTCGCCATATACTTCCTATCTTCCTTCATTTGGTATCTCATCTTCTTAATTTAAAATTTCATTTTTATTTTACCAAGTGAACTCCTTCTCTATTGTAACCCTTTCATTATTTAAACATATTTCTTTTTAAATAGGGTTTATTTCATAATTTTAGGTTACACCAAATTAATTACAACTTTACATTTTTTTTGTTATAGTCCTTACCGATATCATATTGTCTCCTTCCAACACACTATATCTTTATTTTTGATTTCTACCCACTATGTGCAATAATCTATTTCGATTAAGTATTTGTCATTTGACAGATGGACATCGAAAAGCATTTATGAAGGAAGTGAACTCTTTAAACAGATCAATGTAATTACGAAAGTGAATCAGAGCAGAGCAAATAGTAAAACGTGTAATGGAGCAAAAACGTTTTTGTTTATAACAGACGAGAGAGAACAAATGAATTAATTTAGAAGCTTAATTGTAATTTTGTGCTTCATTTCAATGAAAGATTTTATACAATAAAATTAAATATTTCGAGCTAATAAGTGTATCACTGTGTTCACCAAGTGTTAAGGTTCACGCGGGAACGTTTGTGGCGATTTCTCCAACAATAAAATAATTATCACCGAGAGCATCTCCGAGATTTCTGGTAGCCGTCAAATCAGGATTCCAAAGTTGAATTCCAGGCGAAAATAGGGTCCAGGGCCAGGGCTTTCTACTGCGACGCATCAGGCAGGAGTGCAGGACAGCGACCAACAGCACAAACACCGGGGAAAACCGTTCTAGAGGAAGATACCAGCTGGGGCTCCTTTCCGAACATTGAAGCGAACACACCAGATCCTAAGGTACTGTTTTAACCTAAAAATATTAGTGTGAGCATCCAGAAATTTGTGTGCATGCAGCGAAGGTGCATTTTCCCAAGTGTGAGGTTAGGCGGAGATAAAACAGTTGCGAAATTCAGACGGCGTCCCTTCTGACGTCACATACAAATTAATACCTGGAACAAATGATAATAATAACCGCCAAAGCACTACGATTTAACTAAATACCTCTTCGAGTGTTCACAAATCTTGATTTTAAAGTGAACAACGCTGCCGCACAATACGAATCATTTTGTGTTTTTGACAGCATTGCATACATTAGCGACTGCGTATTTGAAACTAATTCGGGTGCACAGTGGCGCACCAGTTTAGGTAAAAATTTACAAATTATTAGGAATCTACCCCTGGGAATAAAGTTGATTGTTCTATCGAGCTAGCATATATATAATTGCAGATAAATAAAACATAAAAAGGGCATAATACCATTTTTTTAGGTCAACTAGATAAAAATACAAAACACCAATATTTTAATCAGTTTAAGTCTTATATTAAAATTTATAAACACATATCTCATTAATTAATAATTATTACAACAAACCTTAGCGGTATATATATACTATATACCTATAGTATAGTACGTATGGTAAAAATTTTAGCTACATCAGTATTTACAATAAATGCAGTTGATGATGTCTAAAGAATAAATGAGGAGTGGCCTGAGAATTTTTTTTATTATTATTATTGCTCCTATTAGGCTGTGATTAAATAAAATTAGCTTTAACTCCTATAGCAATATTATCATCTGAGACATAAATTTATTTCAGATATTTTAATACCTTTTTAAAGGTAACTTATTGTAAATTTTAATTCTTCTAATTATTTAACTAAGTGGGTAAGGTCCAAATGTCCTGTTTTAGTCAAAATGGCTTGTTTAACCAAATTTCACACGTTTGAGACCATTCTATGTAGAATGCCTTTATTCAATAAGATATGAAGGGTAGCCGTTATCATTCTGTTAGAAATATTTAGTTCAATACTACAAGGTTTGTTGTTTCTCACTTAAGGTATTACTTTCAATTTTTTTCAAGAATCGCATTTCAGCTATTTACAGTTGTCGGTTATGGGTTTTACCAGGTTCCATATTTTAGCATAGATGTAAATAGAGTTATAGTTTGCTAGTTTTATTTCTTTACCATCTCCTTTTTTTATCTGTTTATCAAATGGAAACCTTACCTGACACGACTCAGCTGTTAATTTTCCAAGTACACAGATGTTAGCGCCCATAACCCAAACACCACAACTGCAAACAGCTGAAATACAATCCCCGAAAAAAAAATAATACCTCAGGTGAAGAAAACCATTAATGCTCAGATACCGACCTCAGACAGTGAATGAATACTCACAAGTTTTTTCCATCTCCAAGGTTCGAACCGGAGATCTCCCGAATAGGAATCTAGCGCTATTAAGCACAGCGCTACCCAGCTTTTTAGAAGGCTTACAAAGCCAAACATGTCACAACAAAGTCAATTGCAAATGATCTGAGCTTTATACGTTAAGATAAATATGTAAAAAATAGGAAAGGGAATTAATTAATAAGATATCCAATGTATTTCTACAGCTATATTGTTTCTATACCTACGCAATACATACAACCATATTTTCTCATTTTAAGAATTATGTATCTTAATATTTTTATAACTTAACAACTTCTTCGGGTTGATCTAGAAATTTTGTTATAACCACCTTTCGATTTGTTTTCAAATGTAACACTATCTTAGTGTAAATTAATCTACTACAGTCACTATCAGATGCAAACAAGATGAGACAATGCATGCCCCTTATACTTCAGCACACTGTTGGCGGTTTTTGCCATGCGCTCTTGGGCGTACAGAAAACTCGGCAATTTTCGTAACTGTTGAACCGGTGTTTTCAATATAGTATGGCCGTTATTATATTACGTTATAGACATAATCGCACCATATGTGCGACGACTTTAGCTGCGGAAACTTTGCAAAGAAGATGGGAACTAAATATTGCTAAGCCTGGACGAAAAAAATCGGTTTAAAATCGAGTTAGCGATTTATCAATACCGTTAACGTAAAACGCAGATGGGACAAAGAGTGCCGATGATGTGTTATTTCACATTTAAAATTGACCTCTTCCGATAACTTTAAAAAAACTTTGCCCGGACCAAAATTCGAACTCGCGAACTCAAGCTCGGTAGTCCAGCATTACCTTAATGGCGTACTTACGGGATCACTAACGTGTATTACTGGTAAATGGCATACAAATTGAACAATCACGTTCAAAATCTTCTCAGTTCTTTGCATTAATATCCAATACAAATTGACTAAGAAATCATCGTGATAAGTTATATCGTTCTCAAGTTATCATGTTTACACATCAAAGCGGTTGCTGTCTTCACAAGAATTAGGTAGTTTTGTGAGACTTCCTACAACATTGAGTTGGTCGAAATGTCGACAAAAATTGTAAATTTGTAAAAATGGTCGACTTTGAAAGCAGCACTTCGATAGGTTTTGGCGAAGTGAAATTTGAGAAAACGTTGTAGACCCCGTTTTATCAAAAGATTTGTTTTATGGAAATAATTCAAATTTTTGAACGAAAATATGTGTTTGGAACAATCGTCTCTAAATTCAAACTTAGAACTCAATTATATTGTTCGGAAATGAGACAAAAACGCTACATTGAAAAGAAATATCTGTTTTAGCTGAAATTCTTGTATAGCTATGTTAATATTAAAGCTATTTTTAGAAAAACTATCATTAAGCGATATAGCTGATAACGTATTACACTTTGAAGTTTTTAATTAGCAACACTTAAACATTTTGTTTCGAGCTATTTCGTAACAATGTTTTGCCTTACAGTTTTATATCTGGGTGTGGAATGACCTAATATATTGATTATGCTTGTGAAACACGCCTGTTTTGTCTGTTTCTATAACAGGTTGCAATTGTCTCGAGAGTATTATACACAGGGTGATCCAATCCGTGGATATAAAATACAAAGTCAATTAAGTTACAACAGGCTTTTGCTTAAAAAGTCACCAGATTTCATTCTTTTATGTTTAAATCATAAAATACTTAAAAATTACAGACACTAAAAAATTACCAAGGAATGTTTTTCTGCTAAAAAGGTTAAAAGTTATCGGTCGGTGCTGCCATTAATTGGTTACTGTCTAATTTGTATAATGATATGCATGTTTCATACGTTGATAGTCCATTGTTATTAATTATATAAGTGAGTTACACCAGTCACACCGAATATCATCTAACTCGATAGAACGCTGGCTATTATTATAAGCAAAGTTCAAACGTAACTTGAAACTGCTTTACTTGAAAAACTAGGAATCTGAAGCAAACGCCTTCTAGGAGTTTTCGACTCCTTTGTATATTACAATCACAATGTACTCCAGAAGTAACACGGTTGACTTAAGAAATACTTTGTATACTTATTTAGCCTTAATGTGCGGCTACACGACTTCAGAATTCGATCGCCCCGTGTATCACTTGCATTTTATGAAAACACGAGAGTTCGTTGAACATAATTCCCCACGAAACCTATCATTCTCCCTAAGCGATTGTTTTTGTTGCTTGCAACTGAACTCGCTAGCATTTACCCCACTTAGTGTACACCGAAATTGATATATATGCAAAGTTGGCTAGTCTCATTAATTATTGGTACAAAATAACACGGCATATGAATCCCCACTTATTCCTGAGGGTTGAAAAATGTACCTTTAAACAATAGTTATACAGAAGTGCCTCGGCTATGTTATAAAATCTACTGTTGTTCGTAGCAAACAAACATCATTAAAAATCTATTTTAAAAATATTTATAACGTACTTTAAGTCCACAAATTTAATAAATTGCAAATATGAAAGTGGGAGATATTGAAAAAGGAAGGCCATTTCTACGATTCAAACGCAGACGTCCCACCTTTAGGAAAAATCTTTCCGAATATTTTTCCGAATACAGTGACAAAACCAGCATCCACGGGGTCAGATATTTAGGGCAAAAGAGGCGCAGCTTATTGGAGAGGTAATAAATCCATTTCTTCCTTCAGTCTTGACATCTTAAATATTCTAGGTTGTGGTGGTTTGTCGTAATAGCCGTCTCCTTGTTCTTATGTCTCACGTTAATCGCAAAGACTTACGAAAAATGGGACCTTTCGCCGGTGATTGTGAGCTTCTCCAGAAGTCCCAAGCCAGTGTGGGAAGTACCCTTCCCGGCAGTAACCATCTGCCCTGAAACGAAAACCAAACAGAGGGTGTACAACTTCACACATGAATACCATAGGTCTCATGAGCATCCAGAAAATATGACCGAGGAGGAGTAAGTGAAAGCATTTTAATATTTCATTGCACGAGACCTTTCGGTAAATTGAAAGGTACAAACGGTATAACGTTATATGCTTATTTAGTTTCTAGCATGTAGTCGCTGTGATTTTGAATACTTTCAGTCAATGTCATTATTTAACAAACGACTTTTGGGATTGGACCGTGTCATTATTGTAGTAGAACAATTGAACGTTTCACCCACTTTCCTAATAGGCTTCACCAGGAGTATAGACAGCAATTCTTCAAACTTCTATCCACCATAAGAGTTGCCTCTGTAGATTTGCTTGTGAGCCTATGGGGCGGCCACTTTCAACGTACGTCGTCAATATCTTCATGGAAGCCTTAGTAACTTTGGCTGTATAATCTTCAGAATTAAAACCAAAGGTTTAGTTCTTATGCGCTAAAGATCCCTTTATCATTTGGCCACGTGGTAAAGACACTTTGCTCATCTGCTTCAAATATCTCAATATTCAACATCCAGACATCAACTCTGTCACATGTACTTGGTTCTCAACAACCCAATGCCAAACTTTAACATTTCGCATATCGCACGCCCACTCAAACTGAACGTACCAATTCCTATCATCATCCATACATTGTCAACTCATTTGCGCAGTGTACTCTTTCCGTATTCTATCCCGATACCAACCATATTCGAAAAGCTCTTACAAGATAGTGGTTACCATAATAGTGCAATCCACCAGCAAACAGCCACTTCATCCACAGCCACCCAAACACTGAGAAACCGATCTTGCTGCAGATAGTTCTTCTTCCCTTTATCCAATAGGTCTCATAGGGAATCTTCCTCGAAAACGAACCATCAAAGCAGTGACCATACCTACAAGCAAAATCTCACAGATTCTCCCTTCATCTAAGAGTAAATTGAATAGCATGTAATCAAAACAAGTGTACATAGTTTCTTATTCCTGTAATACCGTGCGCTGTCTTATAACAAATCTCTACACATGATCAGCCATTGCCGAAAAAGATACCAGACATAAAATACCTTTTGATCAAACTTCTTTTGTTTGCAAATCTCCTTTCAGTTTCCCAGAAATATTTCTAACCCATTGAAATTTACAAACAGCACAACTTTGCTCGAGGCAATGAGTATCTCTTTCTCATTGGAAAACGCTCATTTCTGACCTGACCCCACCGCTCTTCCTCAATTAACTATGAAGACACTTCTGGATTTTTCGCCTTGTTCTTTCCGGTTGGCAGAACAGTATCGCCTATGGCGTAGTTGCTACGTTCAATTGCTGTCAACGAGTTCTTTTCTTTCGCTTATGCGGTATTCCCAGTTCTTCCATTGTTTAGTATAGAACCTAACTATTATGCTGTCATACGCCTTTCTTAAATCAATAAACACTTGGTATAGGCTTGTGTCGTATTCCCACGATTGCTCCATAATTTGGCGGACCGTAAATATTTGATCTATGGTTGACTTAACTTCTCAGAAACGCCTCTGGTATTCACCTATGCTCTCTTCTGTGTAGGTTTGAATTCCTCTTCGTGACATATCGATAAAAACTCGATAAGCAACATTTAAGAGGGATACGTCCACATAGTTGTCATAGCTGAGTTTATCCTCTTTTATGTGTACAGGACATATCATAGCTACTTTCCATTCAATTGGCATTTTTTCGATGTCCCATATTCTAACTGTCAGTTGATGGTTTATGAGCTCCGGTGGGATGTTGTGTATCCCTAGCGCCTCGTTATTTTTCAGTTTCACTAATTTCATCAGGGCTAGGTTCATTCAACTACGGTTGTGCTACATGAAATTGTTGGATATGCGATCTCATTTATTCGCCATTCAGTAATGTGTTAAAGTAGGTTTTCCATCTCTGCAATACTTGTTCCGAGCTTACAAGAATTTCACCATCTGTTTTTTTTACCTGAACCTATTTTCTCCTTTTCTTACACCTTCGTAAAACTTTTTTCATGTCTTTCCTATCGTGTTGTTTTTGGTATCTCTTCTAACTGAGAACACAGATGTTCTCGTTTTTACCGTCTGTAAAGTTGTTTAGCCTTCTTAATCTGCTATCTTTTTTTTATTCTAGTCGGTTTTTGTATCATTGTCATCCTTGCTTCATTTTTCTTGTTAACTACTTCACTGCGCTCATCCTCGTATCATTCGTTTATTTCTACTCGTCTTTTATTTCCAAGGCTTAATTCACCGGCCGTCTCAGCCACAGTTATTATTGCTGTCCAGTAATTATTCACTAACTTTATGATTTTTTTATCTGTCTCTGACTTTTGGAGCTCTTTATTCACTCTTTCTTTAAAACTGCTGCGTATTTAATCGTATTTGACTAATTTTTCTATATTGTATATTTTTACTTTAGTTGTTAGTTTCTTATCAATTTCGCTCATCCTTTCCCTTAGTTTTGTTCTAACAATGAAATGGTTTGATTCTGATGCAGCTCACCTCTAGGTCCTCAAATCTAATGTTTCAATAGGATCAGCTATCCACCAACATATGGGCAATTTGATTAAGGTTTCCTCCATCGGGTGAACGGTGGCTTATGGTAAAATTAATTGTTTGTTCTCCAGTTGTCCATTGTTACTCATTTCTTGTTGTAGACTGTATTTGCGAGTTATAGGAATTTACTCTTCGTCTCTTCCTATTTTTGCTTTAAAGTCACCGATTGTTTACTTAATAACGTTCTCCGGTATTTTGCCTACTTCATTGTCCAGTAGTTAATAAAACTCCTCCTTTTCCTCTTCGCTCTTAGCTTTGGTTGGGGTATGTACAAAGAAACTTTAATTTGATCCGGGTAGAACAGATTCCACTACTGACTGAATTAAATCCGATGACATTATTCTGGAATTTATGATAAACCCAGATCCAAACTTGTGTCTATTGCTTGGTTCTCCGTGATAGTGTATTACGTAGTTTCTGTTCCTGAAGGTGGCTGTCAATATCCACCTTATTTCTTGTGCCGCTGTTATACCTAGCCGATATTTCACGGTTTGTCCTATAGGGGGTTATTGAGTGCGGCTGCTTGATACAGAGTCCTAATGTTCCAAGTGCTAATACTCACGTCCATATTTTGGTGCTGGAATTGTCTTCGAGGGATCCGTGCTATCTGAGGAGTTTGTTTAGGTTGCGTAATCCTCTTACTTCTCTATTTTTTGGTTTTGTGGGTTGGTTCCTTTCTGCAGAAAGGCGTCCAAATTATCTCAGGTTAGAGGAGAATTTTTATATCGCTTTCAGTTTGATATTTTCCTTGTTACACTTGTTTCACCACTTTTTAAAGAATTCAATAAATAAGATTCTTACTCCCAATATTCCGAGTTATCGATTTATATTTTAATTTCGCTTTGATTATAGACTCAAGAAGTTCGAGCAAATAAGTTTGGTGTGTAATGAGCGTCCTTACACCAAAGGCAGTAAAACCATTGATTATGACGCCATCGATCTCTTTGCTGAGGTATTTGCGACTGAGCATTGAGTTAACATTATGAAAGTTATTGACCAAGACATATTTTTCTAGGTAGCTCCAAGCTTTCATGAAGTTCTGTGGCAATGTAAGTGGATAAATCAGAATCAGACCTGCGACTCGCTTCTCACGCCCGTTCTTACAGAAGAAGGGATTTGCTTTACCTTCAATATGCTGGACAGAGAAGAGATGTTTACTGATATAGTGTAAATATTAGTTATTTATGTATTAAGAGCATAATCAATAGACCATAGTAGGACGGAATGTTTAAAGCGCGACGCGAAACCCAGAGCTTTAATCGTGATTATGCACGTAATACATTCAACGTTTTATTTTATTTGGTTTTCAAAATGGGAAAAAATTAATAATTCGGTATTTTGGCTGCAGAGTACTGCGTCTAGGTTGTACTGTCGCTATGCAGATGCTACATTGTTGGTGTTTGTTATACTGCTTGGCAACTTTATAGGCCATCGGGCCATAAAAGCCATATTACGACCGTTGTCGAGGGCCAATAAACAAGATTCTATTTCCAAAATGAAATAAAATAGTTGTATTACTACTAATTTAATTAAGCACTGCCCGGGACTACTTAAAAATATATAATATAAAAAATGGCATATTTGCAGTGTGTAAATACAAATACGTTGCATATATAACATACTAAACGTTTACATTTGTTAATCAAGGGGAAACTACCCTTATATTTGTAGTTAACGTTTTTTTTCTGTAAAACATAGCATTTAAACCGAAATTTCAAATAACCGATTTACATATCGAAATTACAAAGAAGTCGAGTTTAGATCAATATCAATATGTGAGGTAAAAGATAAATTCTGAAAATGTAATTAAAGTTGTTATACAGCTAACTTTTGTTCGGTTCCAATTTTTGTTTGAGTAAGAATGTAACATTAAATAAAGCGCCCGATACTGACGTCGCGTCGTAACTTTGAGTAGGTATTCGAAACAATTAGCCCGAAGGGCATACCGGGGAGGGGTTATAGGTGTGCGGAATACGTAATAGATTCACGTACAAGTTATAAACAAAAGTAAACTGATAGAAAAAGGCGCTTAGTCCAGCAACTTACCCTGTCGTTCTCCTTCGAACCACGAGGAGTAGATGAGCTGTGATGTAAAGCAGGTCAAAAGGGAATAAGAAACATTCAATAAAAAATTTAAAAACAATGACTATATCAAAATAACACAACTGTATTTTTTAAATGCCGTTTCCAATTAGAAATCTATCAAATTCCATGCGTAAAATCAAATTACATTGCAGCTCCCACACTGGAAATTTCTCTAGCCATGGTATGAGGACCATGGGGTGGACCTTGGAAAAAGGCTATCCGTCAAATTTGGGCATCGACACATTTCCCAGAAGAGCCGTTGGGGCTGGTACAAAAGCATGTTTCTCTCTGCTGATGACTCTTTACGAACCAGACCTGGACCACCTCTGCAAAGGAGCTGTGCAGGGCTTTAAGGTTGTGTTTATTTACAACTGCAAAGCAGAATTTTAAACAACCTTTCTTTAGATACTCTTGCATAGCCCAACTGAAACACCTAGGGTGAGTCAGCGATACTTCCGGGCGCCCTTAAACCAGGAAGTGGTGGTGACAATCAAACCAGAAATGATGACCACTGCTGACGAGTTGAGAAGCTATGATACCAGCAGCCGACATTGCTACTTTGCAAATGAGAGGCATTTGAAGTTTTACCAGAGCTACAGCCAAAGGAACTGTGAAGTGGAATGCCTCACCAATCTCACGTTGAGCAAATGTGGCTGTGTTGCTTTCTATATGCCGCGTAAGTAGAATTAATAACAACGTTATTGTTTTGATTATCACAGAAGATAGCTTTTGTTAAATTACGTAAAAACTGCCAAATGTTCTGATAGTACAGGCAATGTTTCACATAATTTCCAAAATATGTAAAACTTGCTTTAAGCTGAGTTTCTTTGCCCAGAATAAAGCATGTTCATTCTCAATTGAAATTCAAGTAATATTTCGACTGACAAATTAAGGGCTGTATAACCTAGTATAGAAATTAATTAACATTTGTAGGCCGACACATAGCTAACGCAAATAAACGAGTCTCCAAAATAACCTCATCGACATGAAGATACCCAAATCTTTACTAACATATACAAAATACAGTATGTTTATTCAATAAAGAAACTAACGATGAAATCATGAACTCAGTTCCTATATTTTGTAATAGAAAGGTAATCTTGATATTTTCTAAAAAAAAATCTTTTCTCCACAACATTTCGGTCTCTCTTTGACAAAAAAAGTGGGAAACCTAATCAGAATTTCGGATTGATGTATAGGCTTTTTGTAAAACCGTTTCCTTTCCACAAAGGATTTGCCTAGTCCATCCTTTTCCTGGAATCTACACCTTTGTCCAAAATGGTTGATGCCACAGCACGTCACAAGAAACCCTGATTAATTCAAAATATATGTATTTGTTATCGATCTGAGCTTCGACCGTAGCTGTGCAAATTCTTGCAAAAGCTGTAACAAATCGTTAGTTGATAAAGTGGAAAAATTTATTGCATCTCGGTGAAATAACTAGAGAGTTATTACGACAGAAGTCCATCAAGTAACTCTACCCAACCCATAAACCTGTACGGTTTTATCATATTGGCATCGTTGTCATCAGGTTTATTTGTTGTTTTAAATTTTAGGGCTGAGATCCACAAAAGTACAAGCAACACGAACTCCTTTATTATCAAATCTCTGCCATTGCTCGTGCTTCTATGATATTATTAAGAGTTGTCTAGGACGCGTTATATATGCGTCACATCGAAACCATAACCAATTCAAAATATATATATTTCTCATCGATCTGTGCTTCAAACACAGCTGTACAATGTTAACCCAAGCTGCAACAAATTGCTAGTGGATAAAGTGAAAACAATTCTGATATATTATTTTCGCGAAATGACTCTCTAGTACGACCGAAGCCCCTGCTCAACTAATGAGCATGTACTGCTTCATCATACTGGCATGGTTGTCATCTGGCTTATTTGTTCTTTCAAGTGTTTGGGCAGTGTCTACTTGCGGTTGATCTGCTAGCCACACTAACACATTTATTATCAAACCACAGCACTGCTTGAACTTCTATGAGATTATTAACAATTGTCTTGAACTTATTATATGTACTAGCCCTAATACCTTTTTATCAGAGAAAAGTAAGTCCTGGAATGCAATCTCCCCATATAGTTCCCAATGTGTATGAGCTCCATAAAAGACTGGCATGAGCTATAATAATGGCAAGCAATTGTTTGCAGTTCCGAAACTTTGCTATTACAGATGCTAAACCCAAAAGAATATCCCCACTTGCACCACTATTGTTCTTTCCTGGAGCTTGTAGAATTGTATCAGTATAGATTAGTATTGTAGATCAAACATGTATTATCATAAAATCTAACACCTTGCAGCCTCATTTTTGGGTTTGAACGGATTACATCCTTCCAGCCACAACATTACTTTAGAACGTACTACTTGTTGATCATTGCAGAGCATTCTGAAATATATGTTTTAACACCTTGCTACCAACAGCAAACACTAAGCAAGACTCAGCTCCAAACCAACCTTTTTCAATTACTCTTACAAACTTCAAATCGTACCAAACGATCGTTTAGGTAACATGAAAATATCGGAAGGCCGACTAGTTGCATTGAAGACGGAGTGCAGTTTTTATTTTTCTATTAATACTAAAAGATATTCAAAATTACCAGGAAACGCCAAAGAGTCTGTATATAACCGATAAACTATAAGCTTGCAAGAACTCCTAAATTCACTAAGGTACCATACGTAACTAGTCAGCGAGGCCGAGCTGTTGGAGAGCTCAGGCTACGGTGCCACGGTACGGGGTTCAATTCCCACATCTGGCAACTGGCGGCCGGCCCACCCAGTCTCTTTAAAAATTGGATACCGAAACCATAGTTGTGAAAGTAGGGAAAGTAAGGCAGCCGTCGAAGGCGTGGTGCTAACCACATCACCGAGTACGTCATTAACGGTGTGCCAGATTGACTGGGTTTCGGAAAGAAATATTTCGGAGACCTTGACTCCCCTTGTCTCAGGACATGTTCTTACATGGAAAGAAGTGCCCGAACTTTGCCTTTTTACATTTTTTCGATGCGTTACCGACTTGATACTACCTGAAACAGACTTCAAAAGAAAACAATACCTTAATAGCTTACATTAGCCATACACAAAGTATTATTAAGCATGCACAAGTTTTATATTAGTTAACAGTAATACGGACAATATATAAATATATAATCAAAACCCTGTCTACCCGTAGGTGTAGGGTAACTTGTCTTTTAGGTGATTGTTCCATGTACGAACTGACTCCATTTCCTCTTATCCTTTGCCATTTTAGTTGCTTCTCTTCTGTCAATTCCTCTTCTATCTAGGATCTTGTTAATGGTTTTATCCCAAGTTTTAACTGGCCTGCCCCTTTTTCTTTTCGTTATTCTTTTTGCCTCCCATATCTGCTTAACCGATCTCTCCTTGTTCATTCTTACTAGATGCCCGTACCATATTAGCTGGGTTTTTTCTTTTTTTTCCTGACAATACGGACAATACAGGATATTATATGTATAATTTCAGGATCAGCACTAGTATAGCCACCAGGAACGACTTTATATAATGGGTCGAAAAGTACAAACGCGTCGCACTCTATATTAACCAACGCCAAATTGCAAAGAAGTAGAAACAGGCACAATAAGGTAGCAAACAAGTGCAACATGGGATACTAATACACCAGTTCGCGGTGATGCTGTAAGCAAGCAAATCGTAGCATGCCAAATTACAATGTTGACGCAAGAAAGCAAGCAAAGTATGCTAATCACAGCTTTACGGTGATGCTGCATTCAGGCAGCTTATAGCATGTCACCACATAAAAGTTCAAAGTGTTTATGTAAATCTACCAGTGATTTCTGGACAACTCAAAGCTGATGCCAAAGAAGTCGGTAGCTTCAAAGTTTACAGAGCGGCAACAATTACGCAAATTCGTTTTATCTTGCTCGACACGAGATCGTGCGTTAATACTCCCAGAACCACAAAGCGGCGTTCATAAGGCAAAATGCAGCAGGCAATTGTAATGGATTGGTATCCCCAGGTCGGCGCTTCCAGGACGACCAAAACTAGTTGATGATTACAGAATTACGTCGCTCAGACAGGGGTGTCCAAAACAGATAGAGGAAGCAGGGCCATTTAAAAAGGCTAAAAAGCGTTACTCTATATAAACGTAACAACCTTGATCCGAAAGTGACATTTTAGGAAATTTTCTGTTAGCGAAAATAAACGTTTGGCTCCTTTGTTGGTTTCCATTGCCAGAGGGGGGGGGGGGGTGTAATACATTAGCTCTCGCTTCTCGCTTCCCTTAGAGACGGGAGGGAATGTAATTAATAAGAAACCAACTAGCATCCGGATATTTATATTTAAATATTTTTAAATGCATCTGAATACAAACGATAGTCTTATTATGAAATGCATTAAGTGTCAAAAAAGTCATATACACATAACTATAGAGCAATGTGTCATTTCCTCCCTTGGATGATTACTGCTCTCGCTAACACTCGAGCATTAAAGCTACATCTGCTGGAGGATATGATGCGTTTTCCTCCCTAGTAATACAAATAGCAAATTTCTACTACCGGGAGTAGAAATTTGTGTGTTGTGGCAGAATAACACATTTTCTGCCTATGGAAATAATATAAATATTATATCTCTATGAAGTTTTCATAGATACAACAATACAAGAACAATATAAGAAATATTCCTCGTCATGGTATTCGTAATAAACAAAATTCAAAAGCTACTTAATATTGCAATAGAATTTCGATTTATTGCAACATTAATTTATGAAAATACTTGCTTCTTGTCTTTGTACTCGCACTCGTGGAAAAAATAGTATATACACGGCAGGACAGAATGACATTTTTTCTCAATGTATTTGTAACTTGCACGTTCGGAAAATATCAAGCTTTTCTTTCCCTTGATGAACAATGTGCTATTTTATATAACCTTTCTCTACTGCTACAGTCTTTAACTATTCGATTTCATAGACTATTTAACACAGTAATCCAGGTGTGCGCAAATTAGGGGTGCATTTGTGGGAGCCACTAAAGATGCGAAAGGGCCGATTGTATCACAAATAATATAAATAACTATTTTGCAATCCTGCACCAACATATCAACTTGTTAGCTGTTATTATTAATAAACGGGGCTGCGCGCGCTATTACGGGATCTATCCTGATGTATTTTTATATGCACATTTTATGTGTTACCACTGAGAAGTAGTTTTGCTCTGCTCATCATTTTCAAAAAGAAACGCGAATTGGTAAGAGTCCTTTTCTAAAATCGCATCGATTTAATCAAAATTCCGCTCAAATAACGCTCCGCCCCTCTCCAATGGGGGCCCTCGGGGCTCCGCACCACTCCAAGGGGGTCCTCGGTACACCTTTTCTCTCCAAGGGGGGCCCGGGGCTCCGCCCTTCTACAAAGAGGCCTTCGGGGCTCCGCCCCTCTCCAAGGGAGGTCCGGGGTTCCGCCCCTCTCCAAGGGGGCTCACGGGGCTCAGCCCCTCTCCAAGGGGCCCTCGGGGCTTTGCCCTTCTCCAAGGAGCTCGCGGGACTCCGCCCCTCTCTAAGGGGGCCTTCGGGCATCGCCCCTCTCCAAGGGGGGGCCCGAGGCTCCGCCCCTCTCTAAGGGTGCCCTCGGGGCTCCGCCCCGGTCGCAAAATCGAGGCGAGGGCGAAATGAATGCAAACGCAAATGGAGGACATCGCGTCTGCAATTGTAGTGACGGACACACACGTTTGGATCGTTCTCCTTTATTTATATGATATCTAAATGGCAAGTTTTTTACTGATTTTTAATGTTGCCACTGGTGACGTGAAAAAATACTATGTTTCACTCTTTGCCGTAAATTTGTGTGTGAATATAATCTAGAATATCTAAAATTTTTTGTTGAATACAGAATTGCTAAAAATTCTGTATGCAATACATTGCAAAAATTTTCTTAGCTCGTCGAACATTTACAACTCGACTCGAGACCCAAATTTCGCAAATTTTTCAGAAATAATTGATCATTTTATACCCTACCTTTAAGGGCGTAATGTGTCATTTTACGGCTGTAGGGCTATAAAGTACTTTATTTTCCACTTCTGAATTATTTATTGTTTATATCTGCGATGCGAGTTCTAAACCAGTCTTACACACTTTGTTAAGCGTTTCATAAAATTGTGCCGCCTCGCTTGCAGTGGCGTATTTACTATGCGCATTCTAGAACTTGAGCGGGCATTCGCTTCGCCGCTTCACTTACGTTCCTTCTGTCAACGTGGCAGCATGCGAACCGGTCCGCACAGCAAAAGCTAATTCTTTATTTAAATGTTCAAATGTTTGTGTGTTAATTTATGGCAATAAATTACCTACTTTGCTTTCAACGTGTGTATAATTTAGTAAAGAAAATCAATACAGTCCATTAACGTCCAAGGCGAGCTAGCAATCAGGAATTTTCCAAACATAACGGAAAACTGAGAGGCTCCCCCACATTGTTCCTTCGAGCCGCATGGATCATCGGCCCGGATTCGCAGTTGTACAAGGCAAGTAAGTACAACACGCAGTTTTCAATCGTGTTAAATCCGTCCCTAACGAGAGGAAGGAAGACAGCAGACGGTGCTATCTGCGTAGGAGCGAGTAAGCCAAACGCCGAGTCTCGCGGCAACAACGTGCAGGTGGGCAGCCAGCTGCAGACGAGACGGCAGTTCAAGCCACAACAAGGAAAAAGGCGGCACACACCAATATCAATGTAAGCCTAATTTCCTTTTGTGATTTCCTATGCATGAATTTGGTTTTCTATCAGCTGGGTCTGCAGGTGCATAATTTCAGCTGCGTATTATTGCGTAAACAAATGGTTTATGAGTCATATAAACGTTTTAATTGCGTGAAATGCCAAGCTATTTCGTTGTGCGCGAGTACAATTTAGTCACAAGTTAATAATCTCGCGTTGTACCAGGGTCGTTTTCTGAGTCGTTAGCGCCAAGTTTCTCGCGTCGTTATCAAGGCTGTCTTGCGTTGTAAACAAAATTCCGTACCAGTAGCGTACTAAAGTTGGTTCGATCTGTTAAACTGTTTTAATTTCAACAATTATGGATCCGCTTGTAAGAGTACGAGGCTCAATCAAAGGCAAGCTTACGCGTTTCGCAAATCACGTGCAATCCTTGCAAACAATTCATGATGAAGATCAAGTCTTATCTAGCGCTCAGATTATTCAATTGCAAAAAAGATTGAATGATACAGCCACCTTGTTATCAGAATATTATGCGGTTCATAAACAAATTTTAGAAAACAGTAAGGATACAGAATCTGAAATGCAGCAACAAGTTGAATTTGAAGATTCTTATTATTTTGCAATTTCACAAGCTGAATATTTGATTAATGAATACAACAAGCAGTCTGATGTTGCACCAGATCGTTCTGGATCTCCTAATGGTAGCGTGAGATCAACGCATTCAAATTGCAGTTCGCATTGCAATAATCGAGCTGTACGCCTTCCTACCATCTCCATTCCCAAATATTCAGGGAACGTGTCAGAGTGGTTGGAATTTCGTGAGATTTTTATTAGCTTAATTCATGAGAATCAAACGCTGACTAATATTCAAAAGCTGCATTACTTAAAGGCTAGTTTACAGGGTGATGCAAGCCAAATTATAAAAAGTTTAGAGTTTACTGCGAGTAATTATATTCTAGCTTGGGATGCATTGTGTAATCGTTACAATGATCCAAAAATTCTGATTCATAACCACCTCAATGCTATTTTTGAACTTGAATCGTGCAGTAAGGAATCTGCAACTAAATTACGTACGATTAGCGATATGTTATTCAAACATTTTACAGCAATCAAATCATTAGCTACCGAAAGCGAGCTTCTTGATGTTGTTATCATTTATGTCGTTTCTAAAAAACTGGACCCCACGACATTCCGTGAATGGGAGGTCCTTAGAAACCGGTCAAGTTCTGACCTGCCTAATCTTGACGAGTTCAAGGAATTTTTACAAAACACAGCAAATCTTCTAGAAACTCTGGAAGTAAAAAATATTAAGCTTGTACCCGAAAAGTCTTCCAAGGTACATTCGAAATCATTTGTGTCAGGTACCCCTTCATGTCCATTTTGTAAGGGATCTCATCCCTTGTACAAATGCGATAAGTTTGTCAAGCTGTCTTCTCTTGACAGAAATTCAAAGGCAAAAGAGCTCCGTGTATGCTTTAATTGCCTAACTCAGGGTCACCTTTCGAGCCGCTGTAGCTCCAAATATACGTGTAGAAAGTGCAAATCAAGGCACAACACACTTCTTCATGAGGATAAACCTCAAAATGCTTCTTCTAGTCAACCAGGATCTGCGATGTCGGCAGAAACCCCTGTTGAACTAAACCAATCGATTTCGGCATTCTGTTCGAATGCTTTGCAGGTACTCTTACCTACGGCTACCGCTAAACTCATCGCTGCTGATGGTACGCCTCATGTTGTGCGAATCCTGCTGGATTCCGGTTCCCAATCGAACTTCATACGTTCAGATTTGTGTAAAAGGTTGAAGCTTCCAACTCGCGAAGTCAACGTTACTGTTTCTGGCTTAAGTAAAGCTACTTCTCAAATCAAGGCTAGGTGTGATATCAAGCTGCAAGCCCCTCACACCTCATACAGTATTGGTCTATCCTGTCTTGTTCTCGATGAGATTACAGGTACAACCCCAAGCTTTCGCGTCCAGCGAAACAGCTTCAAGGTTCCTGATAACATCAAGTTATCAGATCTGTCCTACGACCAACCGGGCACCATCGACATTCTGATTGGTTCGCCCATTTTCTGGCAGCTCCTTTGTATTGGACAAATTGGTCTAGGCCCAAATCTTCCCATCCTCCAAAAAACTCGTTTTGGCTGGATTGTTTCTGGCCCTACAGGCCCCCCTTCTGCGTACCCTGTACAGTGCAATCTTGGCACAATCGAGGATGCTTCTGATCCCATTGCTAGGTTTTGGCAACTCGAACATTACCCAGAGGAAAAGGTCCGCACAAATGAAGAGAACGCCTGTGAGGCACATTTCGTGCAAAATACTCAACGAGAAGCGAATGGTCGATTCGTTGTCTCTATCCCTCTCAAGGAACCTGTAGAGGTATTGGGTGATTCATTGCAAATCGCTCAGAAAAGATTCTTATCATTAGAGAAGCGGTTACAAGCGAACCCTGACTTGTCCAATCGCTATTCGAGTTTCATGAATGAATATTCTGAATTAGGTCATATGTCCGTTTCAAACCCTAATTCAAACGAGATATCCTATTATCTACCCCACCACGGAGTCTTAAAAGAGGAAAGCCTGACAACTAAACTCCGAGTTGTATTCAATGGTTCCCAATTAACCACTTCAGGGCAATCTCTGAACAGTATTCAGATGGTTGGCCCAACCGTGCAACAAGACTTATTTTCCATTCTTGTTCGCTTTCGCAAGCATTTGTTCGCTATATCAGCCGACATTGAGAAAATGTATCGTCAGGTTCTGGTGAATCCTGACCATAGGCCCCTTCAGAGAATCCTTTGGCGATCCTCTCCAACTGAGCCTCTTCTGTCATACGATCTGAATACAGTCACTTATGGCACTGCTTCAGCGTCTTTTCTTTCCATTCGATGTTTGACCCAATTGGGCATCGAATGTGCAGCTTCAAATCCCGAAGTCTCTCGAGTGATAAAGGAGGACTTCTACGTCGACGACCTTCTGACAGGTGCCGACACTCCTGAGAAAGCGCGTACTCTCTGTTCAAACTTGAATCAGATTCTTGATTCAGGCTGTTTCAAACTTAGAAAGTGGATTTCTAATTCTCCAGAAGTTCTCGATGGAATCCCAGACTCCGATTCGCATCCGGGTGTTCTTGATTTCAGTGCACATGAGCACACAAGCACCCTTGGTTTGATTTGGTCCTTCAAAAGCGATCATCTGATGTTCAATATTTCAAATTCTACAAGTAGTAAGGCTACCAAGCGTAGCATCTTGTCTGAAATATCGCAGATATTTGACCCGCTGGGTCTGCTAAGTCCATGCACCATGGGTGCCAAGGTTCTTTTGCAACAACTTTGGATGGAAAAGTTGAATTGGGATGAACTCGTTCCCAACGCCATACAAGAAAAATGGGTTACGTATCGAAATGACCTTCTCATGCTCAATGATTTAGCAATTCCTCGTCACGTCCTCTGTCGGCGCGTGGTTGAGATAGAACTCCATGGTTTCTGCGACGCTTCCAACAATGGTTACGGTTCGTCGATATACCTCCGTTCCAAGAATCAGGAAGGGGAAGTACAAGTTCACCTTCTCTGCTCCAAGGCCAAGGTAGCCCCTTTAAAGCCCTTGACAATTCCGAAGCTCGAGCTCTGCGGAGCTGTTTTTCTAAGTAAACTTTCCGTGCAAGTCATAAAAGCACTTGATTTGCCCATATCTAGAATTGTTTTCTGGACAGATTCCACAATAGTGCTAGGATGGTTGAAAACCAGTCCAAATCTTCTTAAAACCTTTGTGTGCAACAGAGTTGCAGATGTTCAGCAACTCACTTCTGATGCCACGTGGAGGCATGTTCCTACCGCGTCGAATCCTGCTGATCTTCTCACTAGGAGAGTCACTCCTTTAGTTTTAAAAGAATTAAGCCTTTGGTGGCATGGTCCCACCTGGCTAAGCGAAGGCGAGGCATCTTGGCCTGATTCCAAACATGTTCGTGCTGAGCTTCCAGAATTCAAAAAAGAAGTTCAGAGTCTTCCTGTAACCTCTGTTGAACCATTTCCGTTCAATCAGTATTCAAGCTTCGCTCGCTTACAACGAGTTACAGCTTATTGTTTTGTCACAAAGGCAGTGCACCTTGAATTGGTCGCTGATCTTTCTACTGAAACCTTCTTAATGGCTTTTCGCCGGTTTGTGGCTCGTCGAGGCAAACCGCTCCATGTCTATTCTGACAATGGCACTAACTTTGTAGGCGCTAATTTCGAGTTAATCGAATTAGGCAATTTTCTCGCGGAGCAAAACCCTTCTATTTCCGAATCAGTCGCGAACGACGGAGTAGCTTGGCATTTTATACCCGCGCACAGTCCCCACTTTGGCGGATTGTGGGAGGCCGGAATTAAGTCCTCCAAACATCACCTACGGCGCGTTATAGGTAACGCTAGTCTAAATTACGATGAATTTTGCACTTTGCTGGCACAGGTGGAAGCGACCTTAAACTCCCGACCCCTGTCTCCTTTGTCCTCTGATCCAAACGACCTTCAGCCTTTGACTCCTGCTCATTTCCTGATTGGTCGTCCGTTGGTGTCACTGCCTGATCCCAACGTTACTGAGATAGCCGAGTCTCGGCTGTCTAGATACCAGAGAATACAACTTCACCAGAATGTGTGGAAGAGATGGAGTAAAGAGTACATCTCGGAACTCCAACAGCGCACCAAATGGCGCACGCATCTTTCGGACCTCCAGCCTGGTTCCATGGTCCTCATCAAGGATGACAATCTACCCCCTCTGAAGTGGAGGTTAGGCCGGGTCACCGAGCTGCACCCTGGCATTGACGGCGTTACGCGTGTGGCGTCAGTGAACACTGTGTCAGGAATCGTGAAACGATCCTTCGCCAAATTGTGCCCGCTACCTAGTGTTGTGCACTAGTGCGTTAGCGTTCAGAGCAGTGTTCGTAATGCCTTTTGGCTCCCCATTGTCCGGGTTTTCTTGTACTCGATTAAGATCCATGTACTATTATGCTTTGTATATATGTGTGTTCATGTTGCATGTTTACTCTAGCTGTTACATGTCAACTCTGTACTGTTTTATTTGAAAGGTTACCCTTTCCAAGGCGGGCGGTATGTTAAGGACTTTATAAACTTTTGCCGCCTCTCTTGCATTCTGAATTCGTACTGTGCGCAGTAGACTGCCGGGCGGGCTTCCGATTCTAAAAACTCACTTGTAAATCCGTCTGTCACCGAGACAGCACGCGAAAAGGTCCGCTCTGCGAAAGTAATTATTGTTCACATGTTTAAATGTTAAACTGTTTGTGTAAATTTATAGCAAATAAATTACCTACTTTGCTTTCAACGAGTGTATAATTCAGTGAAGAAATAATTCAATACAGTCCATTAACGTCCAAGGCGAGCTAGCAATCAGAAATTTTCCAAATAACGGAAAACTGAGAGGCTCCCAACAATAGTAGTGATATATAATTAATCATTTCCATATTTGTTATTACATGGGCTATTACTACTGCAGTCAATTCTAAACTAGTTTTTGAGCACCTGTTGGTGCTGGCACGGTTGCGCTGGCTAAAATTACTTATTATTTTCTGATCGGCGTTAGCTATTAAAGAAGTACAATATTTTTTTCTGTAGTTTACACTTGCTTCAAAACGTGGTTTTCAGACTTTTTAACGTCCTGAATACTAAACTATTAAACTTGAAGTTTTTGGATGCAGAATAATTTAATATAGTAGTGATATATAATTAATGATTTCCATATTTGTTATTACATGGGCTATTACTACTGCATTCAATTCTAAATCAGTTATTGAGCAACTGTCGGTGTTGCACGGTTACGCTGTCTAAAATTAGTATATTCTGATTTGCATTAGCTATTAAAGTAGTAGAATATTTTTTTCTGTAGTTTATATTTGCTGCAAAACGTGCTTTTCAGACGTTTTAACGTACCTGAATACTAAACAATTAAACTTGGAAGTTTTTGGATGCAGAACAAGTTAATATATTAGTGATATATAATTAAATGGTTTCCATATTTGTTATTACAAGGGCTATTACCACTGCAGCAAATTCTACACCAGGTATTGAACACCTGTTGGTGTTGGCACGGTTACGGTTGCTAAAATTATTATATTCTGATCTTCGTTAGCTATTAAAGTAGCACAATAATTTTTTCTTTAGTTTATGTTTGCTGCAAAACATGTTTTTCGGACGTTTTAACGTACCTGAACACTAAACTATTAAAAACTTGAAATTTTTGGATGCAGAAAAATTTAATATAGTAGTGATATATAATTAAATGGCGTCCATATTAGTTATTACAAGGGCTATTACAACTGCACTATATTTTTAACTATTTATTGAGCACCTGTTGGTGCTGGCACGGTTACTCAGGCTGAAATTATTATATTGTGAATGGCGTCAGCGTTTAAAGTAGTACAATCATCTTTTCTATAGTTTATATTTGCTTCAAAACGTGCTTCTCAGACGTTTTAATGTACCTGAATACTAAACTATCACACCTGAAATTTTGGATGCAAAAAAATTTAATATAGTAGTGATATTTAATTAAATGGTTTCCATATTTGTTATTACAAGGGCTATTTCCACTGCAGTCCATTCTAAACCAGTTATTGAGCACCTGTTCGTGCTGGCACGGTTACTTTGGCAAACAAAAATATTTTCTGAATGTAGTTAGCTATTCAAGTAGCACAATCATTTTTTCGTAGTTTATATTTGCTGGAAAACGTGCTTTTCAGACGTTTTAACGTACCTAAGAATTAAACTATTACACTTGAAATTTTTGGATGCAGAAAAATTTAATATAGGACTGATATATGGTTAAATAATTTTTATATTTGCTATTACAAGGGTTATTACCACTGCAGTCAATTCTAAACCCTTTATTGAAAACCTGTTGGTGTTGGCACGGTTACTCTTGCTAAAATTATTATATTCTTATTTTCGTTAGCTATTAAAGTAGCACAATAATTTTTTCTTTAGTATATGTTTGCTGCAAAACATGTTTTTCGGACGTTTTAACGTACCTGAATACTAAACTATTAAAAACTTGAAATTTTTGGATGCAGAAAAATTTAATATAGTAGTGATATATAATTAAATGGCGTCCATATTAGTTATTACAAGGGCTATTACAACTGCACTATATTTTTAACTATTTATTGAGCACCTGTTGGTACTGGCACGGTTACTCAGGCTGAAATTATTATATTCTGATTGGCGTCAGCTATTAAAGTAGTACAATCATTTTTTCTATAGTTTATATTTGCTGCAAAACGAGGTTTTCAGACGTTTTAACCTACCTGAATACTTAACTATTAAACTTGAAATTTTTGGATGCAGAAAAATTTAATATAGTAGTGATATATAATTAAATGTTTTCCATATTCGTTATTACACGGGCTATTACCACAGCAGTCAATTCTATACCAGTTATTGAGCACATGTTAGTGCTGGCACGGTTACTCTGGCTAAAATTATTATATTCTGATCGGCGTTAGCTAGTAAAGTAGGATAATAATTTTTTCTTTAGTTTATATTTGCTGAAAAGCGTGATTTTCAGACGTTTTAACGTACCTGCATTCTAAACTATTACACTGGAAATTTTTGGATGCAGAAAAATTTAATATAGTACTGATATATGGTTAAATAGCTTCCATATTTGCTATTAGAAGGGTTATTACCACTGCAGTCAATTCTAAACTAGTTATTGTGTAACTATTGGTTTTGGACTGGTTACTCTGGTTAAAATTGCTAAATTCTGATTTTCGTTAGCTATTAAAATAGCAAATTATTTTTTCTGTAGTTTATATTTGCTGCAAAACGTGCTTTTCAAACGTTTTAACGTACCTGAATGCTAAACTATGAAACTTGAAGGGTTTGGATGCAGACAAATGTAATACAGTAGTGATATATAACTAAATGTTTTCCATATTTGCTATTACAAAGGTTATTATCACTGCAGTCAATTCTAAACTAGTTATTGAGCACCTGTTGGAGTTGCCACGGTTACTCTGGCTAAAATTATTAAATTTTGATTTTCGTTAACTATTAAAGTAGCACAATAATTTTTTCTGTAGTTTATATTTGCTGCAAAACGTGCGTTTCAGACGTTTTCAGGAACCTGAATATTAAACTATTATCCTTGAAGTTTTTGGATGCAGAAAAATTTAATATAGTACTGATATATGGTTAAATAGCTTCCATATTTGCTATTACAAGGGTTATTACCACTGCAGTCAATTCCAAACTAGTTATTGTGTACCTATTGGTTTTGGACTGGTTACTCTGGTTAAAATTGCTAAATTCTGATTTTCGTTAGCTATTAAAGTAGCACAATAATTTTTTCTGTAGTTTATAATTTCTGCAAAACGTGCTTTTCAGACGTTTAAACGTACCTCAAAACGAAACTATTAAATGAAATTTTTGGATGCAGAGATATTTAATATAGTAGTGATATATAATTAAATGGTTCCCATATTTGTTATTACAAGGGTTATTACCACTGCAGTATATTCTAAACCGGTTATTGAGCACCTGTTGGTGCTGGCACGGTTACTCTAACTAAAATTATAAAATTATGAATATAGATATTAAAGTAGCACAATAATTTCTTCTATTGTTTATATTTGCTGCAAAACGTGTTTTTCAGAAGTTTAAACGTACCCGAAAACTAAACTATTAAACTAGAAATTTTTGGATGCAGAATAAGTTAATATAGTACTGATATGTAATTAATGATTTCCATATTTGTTATTACAAGAGCTATTACTACTGCAGTCAATTCTAAATCAGTTATTGAGCAACTGTCGGTGTTGGTACGGTTACTCTGTCGGAAATTATAATCTGATTGGCGTTAGCTATTTTTTCTGTAGTTTAGATTTGCTGCAAAACGTGCTTTTCAGATGTTTTAACGTACCTGAACTATTAAACTATAAATTTTTGGATGCAGAAAAATTAAATATAGTACTGTATATGGTTAAATGATATCCATATTTGCTATTACAAGAGTTATTACCACTGCAGTCAATTCTAAACTAGTTATTGGGCATCTGTTGGTGTTGGCAGGGCTACTCTGGCTAAAATTATAAAATTCTGACTTTCGTTAGCTATTAAAGTAGCACAATAATTTTTTCTGTAGTTTATATTTGCTGCAAAACGTGCTTTTCAGACGTTTTAACGTACCTGAATACTAAACTATTAAACTTGAAATTTTTGGATGCAGAAAAATTGAATATAATAGTGATATATAATTAATCATTTCCATATTTGCTATTACAAGGGTTATTACTACTGCAGTCAATTCTAAATCAGTTATTGAGCACCTGTCGTTGTTGGCACGGTTACTCTGACTGAAATTATTTTATTCTGATTGGCGTTAGCTATTAAAGTAGTAAAATCATTTTTTCTGTAGTTTATATTTGCTGCAATACGTGCTTTTCAGACCTTTTAACGTACATGAATACTAAACTATTAAACTTGAAATTTTTTGATGCAGAGAATATTAATATAGTACTGATATATAAATAAATGATTTCCATATTTGTTATTACAAGGATATTACCACTGCAGTATATTCTAAACCAGTTATTGAACAGCCGTTGGTGCTGGCACGGTTACTCTGGCTAAAATTATTAAATTATGATTTTCGTAAGCTATTAAAGTAGTAGAATAATTTTTTCTGTTGTTTATGTATGCTGCAAAACGTGCTTTTCAGACGTTTTGTCGTACCTGAATACTAAGCTATTAAACTTGAAATTTTTGGATGCAGAAAAATTTAATATAGTACTGATATATTGCGATGGTATATAGCCCTCAAATCGGCTCTGATTGCAGTACAAGCAAATAGCAAATTAAATCATTAAAGCACAGAGTTGTAATAATGCAAGCATCTGAGAAAATTCACATAAATTGCCAAATCATAATAACACTGGTATAATTCGCCAATGACATTGATTATATTTGAATGGGCACAGAAATATGGAAGCTCAAATTCCGTGTATTGGGTTTATCAATATAATTTTAATCGTAATATAATAGATTTGCACAAACTAAAAGCCGAATCTAAATTAATTAAGAACTGGCACAAAAAGTTCAAGTTAGACACAGCTTAAAAATGGAAGCGTAGAAAGTAAAGTCATTAGAGAATGAGTAGCAAATGAACATTTTTAATAAAGGTGAGAACATGAATGACTAGAAGAATAACGCAAAGAACATAGAAAAGCCAGGCAAGTCATTTATTACATGAAAATACAAGACTTGGGGATTTGAAGAGATTGAAATAGCAAGGAATTAGATGGAATTCAAATAAGCAAGAAATTAGACAATGTTGGTGGATTAAAAAACTAGTCAGTGTAGTGATAAACAATGGGCATTTAAGTGTGGTAAAAAAATCAAGTGAGTGGCGCATAAAAAAACGTTGAGAAATAAACAATTCCAAAAGACAATAATTCTAGTACATAAGAGTTTGTAAATAACTGATAAAATTTGTTAAAATTAGATTATAAGTTATGTTTTTGTACCTGGTTGATTTCCTACAATTCAAATCTTTAGACAGTGTTTTGTCAATTACGACAAGGGATAGCAATTGTTCTAAATAAATTGGTGAAAGTGCTTGGTTTTTGCTCTATCTTTAATTACCAAAATTTCATAGAAAACATAAATGTATAAAAAAATAAATAGCACCATCGTAATCAGCGAATTCGAGTGTATCAGCACAATTAGAGGCAAGAGATTCCAGGTATTTGAGTTTTTGGCGTTCCGAGGCGACGACGGCAGCCACGGCTTGGAGGCGATTTCCCGCAGCATCAATCTGCAGCATCGTGGGAAGGCATAGGGTGTCAGGATTCTTCCGGCAGCTCCACACATCAGGCCAGAACATAATCCAGCATGACGAGCAGCCCGGGGAGCAAGATTACAGCCAGATTCACCATCAAAAGGGGGTCCCGAATCTACGAAAGTGAGGTTAGTGAATTGTCCAATTTTGATCTGCCCGATCGGTGTGAAAATTTGAGCATACGTTAATTACGACCTGGAGAACACGAAAATCGTAACAGTTCCCGTGGATGGCGAGGTATTTTCCCAGGATTTTTAATTAAAATCGTCAATTGGAGGCACCAAGAAACAAATGCGAATACGGCGTCCTTTTTAAGAATGCACCAATAGCTAACGATCTGGAAAAACAAAAGATTGCCTAGAAGCCGCTTGAAGGCAATTATTCAAAATCTTACCATCAAAATTTGTTCATTTAATTGTTGATAAATCAATTTTACACGCGAGCTGAAAATAACTAAAACTTGTTGTGATAGATTTGACGTACAAACGGCACATTACGCCTACATTTCAGGTCAATCTGCCTACTTTTCAGAGGCGTACCGTAGAATTTTAACTTGGAAAGACAGGAACCCAACACCCGAGATTTTGAGTTTTAATTTCATGTCTCTATTTAAAATTGAGCTAGCGAAGTTAGGAAATCAGATGAATGGATTAGAAAAGGGGCAAACTACCATAAGAGTAATTCTCAATTTTGGCGTACCCAACGAAATTAATTAATCAGTTAGTTTGAGTTAGCAAGTGGTAGAATTAAATTAAATATTGTGTGGTGACTCTTTTTATTTATCACATTAATTATAAACATACAAATATTATACGTACAGGGTCATTGCAATATATGTAAGTGGTTTCCATATTTATTATTACAAGGACTATTACCACTGCAGTATATTACAAAGCAGTTATTGAGCACTTGTTGGTGCTGGCACGGTTACTCTGGCTAAAATTATTATATTCTGATCGTCGTTATCTATTAAAGTAAGACAATTTCTTCTGTAGTTTATATTTCTGAAAACGTCATTTTCAGACGTTTTAATGTACCTTAAAACTAAACTATTAAACGTGAAATTTTTGGATGCAGAAAAATTTAATATAGTAGTGATATATAATTAAATGTTTTCCATATTCGTTATTTCATGGTCTATTACCACAGAAGTCAATTCTATACCAGTTATTGAGCACCTGTTGGTGCTGCGACGGTTACTCTGGCTAAAATTATTAAATTCTGAGCGGCATTAGCTATTAAAGCAGGACAATATATTTTTCTGTAGTTTGCATTTGCTGCAAAACCTGCTTTTCAGACGTTTTAACGTACCTGAATACTAAACTATCACACTTGAAATTTTTGGATGCAGAAAAATTTAATGTAGTACTGATATATGATTAAATAACATCCATATTTGCTATTTCAAGGGTTATAACCACTGCAGTCAATTCTAAACTAGTTATTGAACACCTGTTGGTGTTGGAACGGTTACTCTGGCTAAAATTATTAAATTCTGATTTTCGTTAGCTATTAAAGTAGCACAGTAATTTTTTCTGTAGTTTATATTTGTTGCAAAACGTGCTTTTCGGACGTTTTAACGTAGATGAATACTAAACTATTAAACTTGAAATTTTTGGATGCAGAAAAATTTAATATAATAGTGGTATATAATTAATTATTTCCATATTTGTTATTACAAGGGCTATTACTACTGCAGTCAATTCTAAATCAGTTATTGAACAACTGTCGGTGTTGGCACGGTTACTCTGGCTGAAATTATATTTTGATTGGCGTTAGCTATTAAAGTAGTACAATCATTTCTTCTGTAGTTTATATTTGCTGCAAAACGTGCTTTTCAGACGTTTTAACTTACCTGAACTATTAAACTTGAAATTTTTGGATGCAGAAAAATTAAATATAGTACTGACATATGGTTAAATAATTTTCATATTTGCTATTACAAGAGTTATTACCACTGCAGTCAATTCTAAACTAGTTTTTGAGCATCTGTTGGTGTTGGCACGGCCACTCTGGCTAAAATTATTAAATTCTGACTTTCGTTAGCAATTAAAGTAGCACAATATTTTTTTTTGTAGTTTATATTTGCTGCAAAACGTTCTTCTCAGACGTTTTAACGTACATGAATACTGAACTATTAAACTTGAAATTTTTGGATGCAAAAAAATTAATATAATAGTGGTATATAATTAATCATTTCCGTATTTGTTATTACAAGGCCTATTACTACTGCAGTCAATTCTAAATAAGTTATTGAGCACCTGTCGGTGTTGGCATGGTAATTCTGGCTCAAATTATTTTATTCTGATTGGCGTTAGCCATTAAAGTAGTACAATAATTTTTCTGTAATTTATATTTGCTGCAAAACGTGCTTTTCGGACGTTTTATCGCACCTGAATACTAAACTATTACACTTGAAATTTTTGGAAAATTTAATATAGTACTGATATATGGTTAAATAACTTCCATATTTGTTATATTATTACAAAGGTTATTACTACTGCAGTCAATTCTAAACTAGTTATTGAGCAGCTGTTGGTGTTGGCACGGTTACTCTGGCTAAAATTATTAAATTATGATTTTCGTTAGCTATTAAAGTAGCACAATAATTTTTACTGTAGTTTATATTTGCTGCAAAACGTGCTTTTCAGACGTTTTAACGTACCTGAATACTAAACTATTAAACGTGAAGTTTTTGGATGCAGACAAATTTAATATAGTAGTGATATATAATTAAGTGGTTTTCATATTCGTTATTACAAGGGTAATTACCACTGCAGTCAATTCTAAACCAGTTATTGAGCACCTGTTAGCGTTTGCACGGTTACTCTGGCTAAAATTAATATATTCTGATCTACATTAGCTATTAAAGTAATAGAATAATTTTTTCTGTAGTTTATATTTGCTGCAAAACGTACTTTTCAGACGTTTTAACGTAGAGCAATACTAAACAATTAACTTGAAATATTTGGATGCAGAAAAAATTAATATAATAGTCATATATAACTAATGATTTCCATATTCGTTATTACAAGGGCTATTACTACTGCAGTCAATTCTAAATGCTTAAAAATGACATCTAAGTATCCGACCATATATTCTACGTTTAAAATTACAGTTCCTAAAAGTAAAGTCGAGCTTACGAAGAATACCGAATTATGGCCAACAGGACCAATAATAAATCCTTTTTTATTTCATCTTTCAAGACTGAAAGTGAAAACGAAATAAAAAATTCAGTAATATTGAAACGGTACTAGCCCTCTGCTAATTAGGGCTAATGAACTTAATAAATTTCCTTCGGGTATCTTTCTCAGTCGGAGATAATTTGGTTCAGCCAGATATACACTTGGACATTAGCAAGCAAACACTAGGATAATTTTAGACAGTTTAATTATAAGGTTCACTATTTACAAACATAGGTATTGCTCTTAAGAAATCAAATAAAAATGTATTTTACAATGTATTTAATTAATTATGATGGGCACCCAGTTGCCAGTTCTTACGCGCCGGCAACCCGTTTTGCATCTGTGTGTGGAAGGTCCGATTGGCCGCCTTCTGCAAAAATCGACGGGACGCCACTGGCCGGGGAGACGATTTGCCCAATGTAATTTGCAGTGGAGCCAACCTTCGCGCTCGAATGTCACGTCCGACTTTGAAAACCGCGTGTAGCTGCAAATATAGGTTAGTTCGAATATGTTATGTTTTTCGTCTTACGACACCGGGCTAGCGTTGTGAATCTCGGGGATACGGTGAAGTGGTAGTGCGAGTTGCGGCCGGAGGAGAAGTTATCGACGTTTGTCCACCTGGGGTTCCGGTACGTGGAGACGACTTCGACAGCTCACGGCCCCGACGGCGCCGCAGATCTCCGGTGTTATGACAGGTAGAAATTTCGAACGGTAAGTTCAGTCCTGTAGTCAAACAGAAATTAAGTGCAATCTTACAGGGGCCTTCAAGGCCGGGCAAATGTTATGTTAGACGGTGGATTTATTTAGTGTTACCAAATTGACATATGAAACGGCCTGGTTGTTTAACCCTCGTTTCGAATACGTCTTCCAGGAAATTTGGTATAATTATTTACTAGCGTCCTCCAGGAGATGTTTCAAAATTTATTAGTTCAGGATATTCACAAGTGTTAGTTTAAACAGCGAAACGGTTTCCCATTCGTGGGCATCGTCTCTTAAAGCTGTTTATTCGGGGAACGAGTTCAATTAAACATTAGCTAGGAATACGGTTTCCAAGACTGGAGGCTTCGGGTTCGATCGTAGCTAAGGGAAAATACTAATGACCGGACGGGAAAATTCTCTCTTTAAACGGTCGGACAGGATCAGGAAGGGAATGAAGGGAGGGAATAAAAGAATGTATGAATGAAGTCTGCCCCTTGGAACGGACGAGAAGAGGCTTTTACAGCTCCTCTTCGTGCTTCGTGCATCAAGCAACCACTTCGGGCATTCTAAGTGGGGAGCAGCGCAATACGTGGAGCGGGGATCTCTCAATGACGTAGTCGGCCGCGCAGGCGAAAAATTCAAACTTGTAACGTAGAAATCGCTAGGCTGGAACGCGCGAATTGATTTTAATTCACAAAACGCGTTTCTGCTGGGCGAAACGTTACAATATCTCGACCTGTTGAACCAACCACTAAAAACGGCAATTCAGACCTTCTATTTACTAATTCCTCAACCACCATCAAAGTTTATCATCATAACATACAATCTTTTAGAAATAAAATTTTGGAAGTTGAGCATTCTCTGTTTTTGTATAATGTGGACATCGTATGCCTTTGCGAGCATTGGCTGAACGAAGAATTGCAAAAGTTATGTAATTTAGATTGTTACAATCTTGCATATTCCTTCTGCAGAAAACAAAACAATGGTTGAGGTGTTGCAATTTACGTAAAGGAAGAATACATTACCAAACCTATAAAGCTAATAAACAATCTAAAGCAAGAACTACTGATTGAGATTGCATCTATCTATGTTCCTAAATTAAATTCTGTTGTAATAGAAATATATCGCATTCCAACAAGGTTAATTGAGAAGACAAATACATTTTTCGATAAAATGCAAGACGTTCTTGAAATAACTCTAGTGACTTATCCATATGCAAACATTATTGTTGCCGGAGATTTTAATTTTAATTTTTTGGAGGACCTGAGCTTTACGGATAAACTCAAAAGTCTTTTTGCGTCCTACGGTCTTCGACCTACTATCAACGAAGCCGAACTCGGCGCCGCCATCTCGGCGCCGCCACTTCGGCGCCGCCATCTCGGCGCGGGGCCAGCTCGGCGCCGGGACAACTCGGCGCGGAGCCATCTCGGCGCCAGCCAACTCGGCGCGAGGCCATCTCGGCGCCAAATTCAAATTTGCAAACTACATTGTGCACTACGTAAGAAAATTATTATAAAAAAATAATAAATAAAGTGATCGCCAAAAAGCTGTCATCAAATGAAAAAAAAATATTGAGAATTTCTTGGAAAATCAAACACTGACGACCAGAGGTGGTTGCAAAGTGATTACAAATGAGCCAAACAAAAGTTGTCACATGACTTCCGTTATCATAAAAATTTTACTTTTTTTAGAAATAATTACGAAGCATTCATTTACTAGTGAAGATAGAGACACATTTTACGAAAAAAAGTTTTCTGGCTTTGAGATTGTTCAGTCAGCTAAAACTACCACACAATAAAAAATCTCTTTAAAATCTTGCTTAAATTCCGAAAAATAGCACCGTTTGGATTTACACAATTTTGAAAAACGCCATTTTCTAAGTAAAGTGCTTTTTATATGACAAATATTTCTTTAATGTCTATTTTTCAAATCAAAGAATTTTATTTTTAACAATTTTCTTTTATGAAATAAACTTTTTGAAAAATGTTTGTTTTTCCATAGCCGTTTTTGTTAAAAGTAAAATTCTTTGATATGGGACCTAAACATAAAAGATAATGTGAGAGCTCAAAGTTGGCAGAAGATTTTGAAATTTGGTATAGGAACCTAGATGTTGATTCTAAACAACTTCTCTTAACAAGTTTTTGTCGTATTTGCTACATAAAAGACACGCTACTCTACAGTAATAGTTATTTACCTAACAAGTTCGTAATTTTCCCGAATGAACACTTTGTTGGCAGCACGACCGAAGGGGGTGCTGCATGTAGTGCGAATTCGGGAAAATTCTTCCCGAAGGAGTTAGGTACAATGTTTTATGTAACGAATGCCTGAAAATTTTAAAAAATAAAAAAATTATTATTTAGTGTTTTACTAATTTACTGAATTGACAGCACAAATCACTAAACTTTTATACCTATCCTACGCACCTGTTAGTTTTTGTCGACGTTTGTTCGCAGGCGCCATTAAACCAACTAGGGACAATCCTCTATATAATAAAGGAGAACGATCCAGACGTGTGTGTCCCGAGGGCCCCCTTGGAGAGGGGCAGAACCCCGAGGGCCCCCTTAGAGATGGGCGGAGCTCCGAGGGCCGCCTTGGAGAGAAACAAAGCCTCTAGGGCCCCCTTGGAGAGAGGCGGAGCCCCGAGGGCCCCCTTAGATGGAAGCGGAGCCCTGAAGGACCCCTTGGAGAGGGGCGGAGCCCCAACGGCCCGCTTGAAAATGTGCGGAGCCCCGAGGGTTCCCTTGGAGAAGAGCGGAGCCCTGAAGGAACCCTTGGAGAGGGGGGCCTAAAAATGGTGGTAAATTGAATAGAATAGACCGCGCAAAAAAACACAATTCCTCTAGTTTTTGTTGAAAAGTTAAAAACACCGCAGTGCGGGAAAAGTAACTTTCGGCGTATCGGGAATGACCGGGAAATATGAATGTTTAAGTCACGAGTACAAAACATAGTTTTTTCGTACACTAGCTTTGAAAGAGCTACTTTGCCGTACAATTTATTAATCAGAAAGTTGCACTTTGCGGTATTCGTACGGCAAAGTAGCACTTTGCCGTACGTTTCCTTAGTTACAACACATATAAAACGTTACGTACATAATATCATTAGTCGGCCTCTTCCGGAAACATCTCACTCATACTGAAAAGCTCCACTTTCTATACTTGTAACGTAAATTACTATTTTTGAAAACTTTCAAGGCATACTTGATTTTTCAAAACTGAAATGCTGTTAGAAATTCGCCTTTAACCAAGCAGGGCTGAACCCCAAAAAATTAAAATTTAAATCAAGAATTTTTTACCTTTTACAAGAGTCGTTTCACCTATCCAGGGACACACTGTATATACAGGGTGATTTTTAAGTTGATTCTTTCCTTTTGCCAGGATATAAAGCTAAAAAAAGTAAGCCATTTATCATTTTTGCGAAATATCAAAACTAACGAAGGTACAAGGTGTTAAACTTTCAAAGTATGAACTAAAATTACTTAACGAAAATGAAATTAAACTTAATCTAACTTAAATGATCAAAATTATCAGCATTCGCTTCTACACACACATTCCGCGTATAAGAGCGATGCAGCAGCGGCATTTTGACGACACTCCCAGTAAATAATAAGCATATTCACTCATTCATTATTTTCATAAACATGAGCCATTATTGCAGCAATAACATTAAGAAAATTACAATGGAAAACTAGTTCACAGATCATTGCTTGACAACAGAGATAAACAAAAATAAAATTGTCCAGCCGCCTTTGCGCCAAAGGTTAGTTTTTAATTTGAAACTTTAACACCCTGTACCTCTGTTAGTTTTGATATTTCGGAAATGCGGTAAATAAAAAAAATACTTATTTTTTTAGCTTTATTTCCTGGTAAACGGAGAGAATCAACTTAAAAATCACCCTTTATATAAATATATATATATAAAAAAAATACTGGTAATGTTTACATTTCACTTTATACAGGATGACAGCTTGTCCGAAAACCTATTTAGCCCGTATTAGATATATTGAGTGATTTTTACTTAGTTAAAAATGTCGTTTTTCGAAGTTGTGTAAATCCAAAAAGTACAATTTTTCGGAAATTAAGCAAGATTTCTATACGATTTTTATTATGTGTTATTTTTAGCTAACTCAACAATGTCAAGGCCAGAAAACAACTTTGTTTCGTAAATGTTGTCCCTATCTTGGGTAGTAAATGCATTTTTCGTAATTATTTTAAAAAAACGTTGAATTTTACTGATAACGGAGGTCACGTGACAACTTTTGTTTGGCCCATTTGTAATTACTTTGCAATTACCTCTGGTCGTTAGTGTTTGATTTTCCAAGAAATTCTAAATAATTTTTTTTCATTTGATGCCAGCTTTTTGGCTATCACCTTATTTATTTTTTGTTTATAATAATTTTCTTACGTAGTGCACGGGGTCGAGTGGCTGACCGGAAGCCAGGAGTTGGCACTAACCTGCCCCGCGGCGGAAGGTCAACTACAGGGGAGGACAAAGGCATAGCACTCCAGCCTCTGAAATCCCAAGACCGTTGGGTATCACCTTCAATGATTGGTGATATGTGATCTCAGATTGCATCCTACACGTGGTGGCCCTGTTGAAACTAAACCCAGCGGATCTAGACTGGGAAGTCGATAAACATCCCTCAAGCCAAGTTGGAAGATATCGTGACGAGGGCTGCATGGAACTGGGGAGGCAGTTTCACGAACGATTCCTTCGGAGCACCTGGCGCAACTCCGTCGTACTAAGTCGCCTTACCTCGACGTTCGGGCTCCGGCGAGGGTTGACATTTTTTCCCGATCACTCGTGGGAACAACATGGATGAACTAAATTTAACTATAAAAACAAATGAAAAAAAAGAAAACCCAAAAAAAAATAACTCTCCCCCTAGGGGGCAACCCCAGGGATCGGCTGGAGGATCTTGGATGGATCCAGCCGAATACAGGAAACTATCGGGCGCTGCAAAGCGAAAACTGAAGCGCCAACGACTGCAAGAGGCAGGAACCGGGAGCAAAGGCACCGGGACAGTCCCAAGCAGTCAGCCGCAACCAGGGCCTTCAGGGACCAGGGCTGGCGCAAGAAAAGGGGACGACGGGAGAGGGTCAAAAAGGAACCGATCCGAAGGAAGTACCCCAAAGCAGCAGAAAAAAAGGAGCAGGGTGGAAGAACCTGCTCGCAGCTACAAAGAGGCCATCACTGGGGAAAAAATGGTAATTCTGCCAGACGGATACCCAGATGAGACCTTAAATGTCGAGCAGGCAGGGTTGATTAGAACCTACCTGCTCGAAAAAATTGATGAAATCGAAGATGGGGGGAATGTACCCCACCCGAGATTTCTTGAGGTACGCCACGGCAGGGGAAGACTTAATGTGACCTGCGCGGACCTCGAAACCAGAACGTGGCTGGAGATAACAATAAAAGGCTGTATACCATGGGAGGGAGCGAAACTAGTACTCAGGGAGGCCAAGGACGTTCCCAAACCAGTATACACCCTAGCATGGATTCCAGGACCAGTACTGGAAGCCAAAACCATTCTGCACAGGCTGCAGAAACAGAACAAAGGTCTTTGCACAAAGACCTGGCAGGTGACGGACTCCAAGCCGGACCCCAAGGGACAGCAGGTAGTCATCGCCATGTCAGAACAGTCCTGGACTCAGCTACAGGACGTTGACTATAGGCCCTTCCTAAACTTCTCCCGGGTATCTTTTAAGAAACTGGGTAAGAAGAAGGAGGAAGGCGAGAAGAAAGAAGGGCAGACAGAAGAAGAAGGACCTTCTCAGGCAATGGAAGTGGAGGGATCTTTGGAACCTCCACTCTCACAATCGCCAGAGGAAATGGAGGTAGAGGGGCCTCGGGAACCTCTACCTGCAGAAGAACCACAGGCGGAAGGGACTTCAGAACCCCCCCAGGTGAAAGAAGGGGGAGGGTCTAAGGAACCTCCCTCTCCTTAAGCCCAAAAAACCTAAGTAGAAGCTACAATGGCGCTGAAACTGCTACAGGTAAATATACACCATTGTAAGAACGCATCGGCGGTCTTACAGGCTTATGCCATCAAAAATAATATTGATATTATATTAATTCAAGAACCTTGGATTAAGGGTAATAAAATAATGGGACTAGGGATGACCAAGGGCTGGACTCTGCACAGCTCCGATGAAGTCATGCCTAGAACCTGCATACTTGCTAAATCAAATTTGAATCTGATCACATTAAGAGACCTTTCTTGTAGGGATCTTGTGGCAGTCAAAACCAAAATGGCTATGGAAGGGAACGAGAGGGAGATCATTATCGGATCCGTATACCTCCCATATGACCAGCCAGGAGATCCACCCACTCCTGAGATGAGGAAGCTAGTAGGACACTGCAGAGGGGCGAATCTGCAGCTACTACTAGGATGTGATGCAAACGCTCACCACATAGCGTGGGGAAGCAATAACACCAACCCCAGAGGTGAGTCACTCCTTGATTTCTTTTTAGAAAATAGGCTCTTGACAATGAATCTAGGCAATGAACCCACATTTGTAACTAGTGTTAGAATGGAGGTCATTGATATAACTATAGCCACTACAGCTATGGCAAACATGGTAGAAAAATGGTATGTATCTGAAGAGCCATCGCTCTCGGACCACAGATACATCAGATTTGACATCAAAACACCAGTGCTAACCGACCTGGAGTACAGGAATCCCAGAAACTGCAACTGGGGGTCATATAAAGAGAACCTTAAGCAGGCACTACGGGATTGCCCCTCCAGGGCCAGTAACACTGTTGAATTAGAAACAATGGCAGATGCCATCGCTGAATCACTGATAAATGCCTTCGAATCGAGTTGTACTGCAACTTCCAGAAGGTCAACCAGAGATGTTCCATGGTGGAACGGTCGACTTTCAGAGCTGCGGGTGGAGACAAGAAGGCTATTTAACAAAGCAAAAAGGACAGGGAAGTGGGAACCTTATAAAGAAGTCCTTACAAAATACAATAACGAAGTGAGGAAAGCAAAACGATCCTCATGGAGGGAGTACTGCAAGGGAATCGACAAGACACCAGAATGTGCAAAACTCCAAAAAGCGCTAGCGAAAGATAGACCACAGATAGTGGGAACACTAAAAAAACCTGAAGGAGGATACACGGAAACTGGGAAAGAAACACTGGCAGTTTTACTACAGGCACACTTCCCAGGCAGTATACTATTACAAGAAGATAATACCAGTGATCACGGTGTAGAAATACCTTTACGCAGGGCCACACAAGAGAACTGGAAGACAGCACATCAAGTGATAAACATAACAAAACTTAAATGGGCATTACACAGTTTTGAACCATTTAAAGCTCCAGGTGGAGACGGGATCTACCCAGCTCTACTCACTCAGGGCTGGGGTGAACTATCCACCCGTCTATGTGCAATGCTAAGGGCAAGTCTGGCCCTAGGCTATATACCAGCAAGCTGGAGAAAGGTGAGAGTGGTATTTATACCAAAGCCGGGAAAGGAAAGCTATGCCCAGGCAAAATCTTACCGACCAATAAGTCTGACGTCATTCATTCTGAAGACGCTAGAAAAGTTAATTGACAGGTATATAAGGGACGAAGTACTGGTGATTTCTCCATTACATAGATACCAATATGCCTACCAATCAGGAAAATCCTGCGAACTGGCTATACACGAACTAGTCAGCAAGGGGGAAAAAACTATACAATCCAAAGACTTTGGCCTAGGAGCCTTTCTGGACATCGAAGGTGCTTTTGACAACACCTCGTTCGACTCAATTCATCTAGCCTTGAATAGCAGGGGAATAAACGACACCCTGAGCAGATGGATACTAAACATGCTTAAAAGCAGAGTCATAACCACTTCTCTTCATAAGACAACCGTGAAAGTGTCTGTAACCAGAGGGTGCCCACAAGGAGGGGTATTGTCACCTCTACTGTGGAACCTCGTGGTGGATGGCCTTCTACGGGAACTAGAGGAGAGGGGCTTATATACACAGGGCTACGCTGACGACATCACCATCTACATACACGGAAAATTTGAGGGCGTAGTATTCGAAAGAATGCAATTGGCCCTCAACATTGTGGAAAGATGGTGTGAAGCCAAGGGACTATCGGTCAACCCGGAAAAGACCTCGCTTCTGTCAATCACAAGAAGGAAGAAAAACAAGTATAGGAAACTAAAACTATACGGAAAAGAACTACAGATGGTGGAGAAGGTCAAATATTTGGGTGTGATTTTAGACACCAAATTGACATTCAAACACCATATGGAACATGTTACAAGCAAAGGCTGCAGAGCATTCTGGACCTGCAGAAGAATGTTTGGAAAAACATGGGGACTGTCACCAAAAATGGTATACTGGCTCTTCACAAGAGTCATTATACCAACGATAACCTATGCATCCTTGGTATGGTGGCACAAGGCAAGCATTATTAAAAATAAGAACCTACTTAGTAAAATACAAAGAATGGCCTGTATTGGAATAACGGGGGCAATGTCGACAACCCCGACAGCCGCGTTAGAAGCCTTGCTGAACCTTCCCCCATTACACCTAAGGGTAGAGGCGGAAGCGAGACTAGGGGCATATAGGCTGAAAACACAAGGGTATGATCGTTATCCTGGACATCGAGGATACCATACCGAAATCTTTAACCGATTACGTGAAAACCTCATCCTGCAGATGAAGTCCGACAAAATAAAGACATCCTACCAGTTCCAAAAACCGTTTGAAGTATATCTTCCAGAGCGGGAAGAGTGGAACGAGGAAGAAGTCTTAACCAAACTAAAGGGGGAAGTCTGGTACACAGACGGATCAAGAACAGAAAATGGAACAGGTCTGGGCATTTATGGTACGGGACCAGGAAATGCAATAAGCATAAACCTGGGACAATATGCAACAGTATTCCAGACCGAGGTAACAGCAATTCTAACCTGCGCCCAATTAATGGTGCAGAGATCCTACAAAGGCAGGAGAATACACATCCTGACGGACAGCCAAGCAGCTTTAAAAGCGCTGTCATCTAACCAGTTCAACTCAGAACTGGTATATGAATGCCATAAAAAACTGGTTCAACTGGGAGAACACAACAAACTGAGTCTGTTGTGGGTCCCAGGTCACCAAGGAATAACAGGCAACGAAAAAGCAGACAAATTAGCAAAATCAGCCAGCACTACCCAGCTGATAGGACCAGAGCCTACCTGTAACATAGCTTATAGCATGATCAGGGAGCAAACTAGAAGCTGGTTACGAGATAAACATCGCAAATTCTGGCACGACTACCCTAAAGCAAGGCACTCTAGGAACTTCATAGGGGAACCGTCCAAGAAAGCGACACTGGCACTCCTGGAAAATGGAAGGGAGAAAATAAAACACATAACAAGGATAACTACAGGACACTGTTATATGAACAAACATATGCACACAATAGGAGTGGCAACAAACACAGAATGCAGATTCTGTGAAGAGGAGGACGAGACTCCAATCCACTGGATATGCGAGTGCGAGGAACTCATAACTCTGCGACATAAACACTTTGGGGAAACAACAATTGAACCCGAACTGCTGATAAACACCTCACTAAACTCACTAGGAAGCTTTTTTGAGGACATCGGAATACCTCTGTGAGGCTAGGTGAAGCACTGGGATGTGCACAATAGGTCTTTTAGGCCGCAGTGCAGAAAGGGGAACTAACCCAACCAGAAGTATATATAATATACGTAGTGCACACTGTAGTTTGCGAATTTAAATTCGGCGCCGAGATGGCCTCGCGCCGAGATGGCTAGCGCCGAGATGACTCCGCGCCGAGTTGTCCCGGCGCTGAGCTGGACCCGCGCCGAGATGGCGGCGCCGAGATGGCGGCGCCGAGTTGTCCTAGACCCCAACGAAGCAACTAGGAAATCTGCAGGTCTGGATAATATCTTTATAAATAAACACAATTATTATGAAGCCAAAGTTCTTAAATCAGAAATATCGGACCACGACGTAGCATTTTTACAGTACGATGTGAAAAATTGTAAATCGGCATTTGAGAACAGCAGTAAACAGTATCGAAAATTTTCAGAAGAAAATCTAAACTACTTTAAATATTTACTACATAAGGAAGACTGGAATGATGCCTTAAATAAAAAATCCAGTCGAAACATGTTTACTACACGATACTTTTACATACTATTTTGAACTCGCTTTTCCGTGGACAACTACTGCAACCGAAAGAAAAACACGGACGCTTAGACGACCCTCTCCCGTACTACAAGAGGCCAAAAACAAATTATTATTTCTTCATAAATTGTCCAAGGAGTACCAACATAACGCTATTAAGGACCTATACAAACAACAAAGACATAAATACCGCAAGTTACTATCTGAACTAAAACAACAGGAAACTGAACAATTTATTTATCGAGCGCCAAATAAAATTCGAGCCACATGGTCAATTGTTAATAATGAATTGGGCAGAGGAAACAGAAAATCCAACCTTGATCATGTGTCCGCTAGCAAAATGAACATTTTTTTCATAAGAACTACAACAAATCTTCTAAATAATCTGCAACATTCTAATCTATCAGCAGAAGAAATGTTACACCAACATCGCAACAGTAATCCTAATAGCGTATTTCTTTATAGTACGGACGCAAACGAAATTACATCCATTATTAAGGAATTTAAAAATAAGCGAACTTGCGACTTATATAATGTGTCAGTACACATCCTGAAATTTGTGGCTTCTAAAATAGCTTATCCACTGGCCCAAATTATAAATTGCTGTATAGAAGATGGGTATATCCCAGAGGAACTTAAAAAAGCTAAAATCTTGCCTGTGTTTAAAAAAGGCGATAATACTGATCCTTCGAACTACCGTCCGATAGCAATCCTCCCGACTTTCTCCAAAGTGTTCGAAAAGATCCTCTTTAACAGATTAACTTCATTTATAGATAAGAACAGCATTATTTCAACCCAGCAATTTGGTTTTAGGAAAAACCGTTCTACGACAGATGCTATACTGTCACTCATAGAAAACGTGAACCACGCTTTTGAAAGTAAAATCTGCTTGAATAGCATCTTTCTTGATTTATCTCGTGCTTTCGACATGGTATGTCACGAAATACTAATTAACAAGTGCGAGTATTATGGCATTAGAGGTAAAGCTCTTACCGTATTGCGTTCCTATCTAGAAAATCGAACGCAAGTAGTATGCCTGAGCATGGAATCTACCGTTACCCATGGAATACCCCAAGGTTCTATCCTTGGGCCACTCTTATTTTTGTTATACGTAAATGACTTGCCAGATGCCGCCGGTACTGCCTCCGTAATAATGTTTGCAGATGACACCAACCTCTCAGTTACTGGAAGTGATAGTAGTGAAGTGGTTCAATCTCAAGATGAAGTGATGAACAAATAAAAGATGTGGTTTAGTGCAAATAAACTAATTTTAAACGAAACGAAAACTGAACATATGAAATTCTCACTTAATATGACTGATCCTGAATGCTCTCATGTTAAATTTTTAGGCGTTAAAATAGACAACAAACTATCTTGGAAAGGTCATCTTAATTATTTAAGCGCAAAACTTTCAAATAGTATCTTTGCTATACGTAGAATTAACATTGTAGCATCTAAGGAAGTAGCTGTACAAGTATATTACGCTATGTTTCATTCGGCACTGTCGTACGGACACTCTTGCCTGGAGTACTTCGAGTAAAACCTATCTAAATGAAATATTCCTGTTGCAAAAAATGGCTGTTCGTAGTATTATGGGTAAGAAAAGGACTGAACATGCTCAACCTCTATTTATTACGCTGGGTATTCTGTATTTGTTTTCTTTAATTGCATTTCAAAACCTATGCTATGTGAAGGAAAATTTAAAAAAATTCCGTACCCACACTGAAAACCATGATTACGAAACTAGATATAGATCTGACTTAATATTACCTCAACATAGATTAAAACAGTCGAGCAAAATGGTGTTAGGAATTCAAATGTATAATGCTTTGCCTCATTCCGTACGCATATTGAACATAAACCAGTTTAAAAAACATATTAAAAATGTATTAAAGTGCAATTGTTTATATTCACTAGACGAATTTTTTACAATAAGTTGGCGTTAATAATTTTATTGTACAATTTAAATGTGTTTCTATTTATATTATTGTATTTCTATGACGATTCCACAAATTTATATATTTAATAGATAATAAATTATTATTATTATTATTATTATAAATCAGTTATTGAGCACCTGTCGGTGTTGGTACGGTTACTCTAGCTAAAATTAGTATATTCTTATCTGCATTAGCTATTAAAGTAATAGAATAATTTTTTTCTGCAGTTTATATTTGCTGCAAAACGTGCCTTTCAGACGTTTTAACGTAGATGAATACTAAACAATTAAACTTGAAATATTTGGATGCAGAAAAAATTAATATAATAGTCATATATAATTAATGATTTCCATATTCGTTATTACAAGGGTAATTACCACTGCAGTCAATTCTAAACCAGTTATTGAGCACCTGTTAGCGTTTGCGCGGTTACTCTGGCTAAAATTAGTATCTTCTGATCTGCATTAGCTATTAAAGTAATAGAATAGTTTTTTCTATAGTTTATATTTGCTGCAAAACGTGCTTTTCAGACGTTTGAACGTAGATCAATACTACACAATTAAACTTGAGATATTTGGATGCAGAAAAAATTAATATAATAGTCATATATAACTAATGATTTCCATATTCGTTATTACAAGGGCTATTACCACTGCAGTCAATTCTAAACTTGTTATTGAGCAACTGTTGGTGTTGACACGGCTACTCTGGCTAAAGTTATCATATTCTGATTTTCGTTAGCTATTAAAGTAGCACAATAATTTTTTCTGTTGTTTATGTTTGCTGCAAAACGAGCTTTTCGGACGTTTTAACGTACCTGAATACTGAGGTATTAAACTTGAAATTTTTGGATGCAGAAAAATTTAATATAGTACTGATATATATGTAAATGTAAATTTTCATATTTGTTATTACAAAGGTTATTACCACTGCAGTATATTCTAAACAAGTTATTGAGCACCTGTTGGTGCTGGCTCGGTTACTCTGGCTAAAATTATTATATTCTGATCGGCGTTAGCTATTAAAGTAGGACAATTTTTTCTGTAGTTTACATTTCTGCAAAACGTACCTTTCAGACGTTTTAACGTACCTGAAAAGTAAACTATTAAACTTGAATTTTTTGGATGCAGAAAATTTTAATACAGTAGTGATATATAATTAAATGTTTTCCATATTCGTTATTTCATGGGCTATTACCACAGAAGTCAATTTTATACCAGTTATTGAGCACCTGTTGGTGCTGCCACGGTTACTCTGGCTAAAATTATTATATTCTGAGCGGCGTTAGCTTTTAAAGCAGGACAATATATTTTTCTGTAGTTTGCATTTGCTGCAAAACGTGCTTTTCAGACGTTTTAACGTACCTGAATACTAAACTATCACACTTGAAATTTTTGGATGCAGAAAAATTTAAAGTAGTACTGATATATGATTAAATAACTTCCATATTTGCTATTTCAAGGGTTATTACCACTGCAGTCAATTCTAAACTAGTTATTGAACACTTGTTGGTGTTGGAACGGTTACTCAGGCTGAAATTATTAAATTCTGATTTTCGTTAGCTATTAAAGTAGCACAGTAATTTTTTCTGTAGTTTCAATTTGCTGCAAAACGTGCTTTTCAGACGTTTTAACTTACCTGAACTATTATACTTGAAATTTTTTATGCAGAAAAATTAAATATAGTACTGATATATGGTTAAATAAGTTTCATATTTGCTATTACAAGAGTTATTACCACTGCAGTCAATTCTAAACTAGTTATTGAGCATCTGTTGGTGTTGGCACGGTTACTCTTGCTAAAATGATTAAATTCTGACTTTCGTTAGCAATTAAAGTAGCACAATAATTTCTTCTGTAGTTTATATTTGCTGCAAAACGTGCTTCTCAGACGTTTTAGCATACATGAATACTAAACTATTAAACTTGAAATTTTTAAATGCAAAAAAAATAATATAATAGTGATATATAATTAATCATTTCCGTATTTGTTATTCTATTCTATTCTATTCAATTCTAAACTAGTTATTGAGCACCTGTTGGCAGGGCCGTAACTAGGTATAGGCCGAGTAGGCCCCCATCTACAGGCGCAAGCGGCAAGGGCGCCAAAATGACACTGAAAAAAAATTATTTCGTACTAATAAAAACAAATAAACAAGTACTAGTCAATTCTATAAATAAATAAATTTCTAATAACGATTTTAGTCCAAATAATGCTAATTATAATAATGCGATTACTCCAGATCTGGCGGATACATTACATTGCCTTCTGAAATTTGCAAAGGAAATGTTATATGACTACCAGATTGTATAACAGCGTTTATTTGACAGTTCTTGCGTATATCAATCAAAACATTAGAATTATTAACTTGTTAGCCCACCGCATAGTTGGCCTTATTCTAATTATAAAAATGATTCCATTTTTAAAACAATGTAATACAGCCGTGGCGACAAACTAACTTAAATTTTAAACCACTGTGATAGCGGGTTTACTGATTGCACATATTACAATACATATACATTTACTGTTTTGGGCTCATCGCTGGTACAGCGGCGCATTCCAACAATGAGCAGAACACCACAGGCCGGTTTTGAGAGCTTACTTGATCCACAACCATTGTATTTTGTCTACCATCAGTTTGCCGCTAGAATTTGCTCAATTTAAGACACTTCTGCGACTCTACACGGTGACAGCTTTAAAAAAAGGAATTATCAAAATCGGCCTGATGCAAGGCTCATCCTAGGAATGTGCGATCTAGATCGATTTTTCAGAACATCGATTCTTTTATTCGCGATTCTCGATCTTTTGAATCGATCTTTCTATTTCCGTTTTTTTATAAGATCGATTCTTTTGCCGACAGATCGGGTTTTCGATCTTCGATGGCATAGCGACACATGAAATTCTGTCACCGCGGTGCGTGCCACCAGCTCTCTGTTAAAATAATTTATAGATTACTTTCGGTAAATGACCGTTAGCGCCATCTATGTTTAAAAAGTAAACAAACGCTATTTTATAAGAAATTATAGAAATCTGACATAATTAATTTTACGTTGTAAATAAGATGCTTGATATAATGTAAAGAAATCTGTAAAATGAATTAAGTTTTAGCAAAAAATCGATCTTTAGGAAGATCGATCTTTTGTACCACGATTTTTAATAGTATCGATCTTGTGGATTCCGACCTGGATCGATCCAGAAGATCGCAGTGTGGCTGCGAATACAAAACCTTATTCTACGTTTATATGTTCCTACGCATAATGTAATTATTTGTCTATATTGTATTATGTTAACATATTGATATGTCTTTACTAGCTTTAAGCGCACCACATAGGTGGTCATATTCCAATTAAAAGACTTTTTGCATTTTTTAAAATTGAATTGTACATAAAAAAGTTGCAAAATAAAATGTTTTCAACGTCATAATACAGAAGGCGCGCTGCGAGAAAGACAGCTTTTGTTAGATCGAATTATGGTTGAAGTCTTCAAAATTATCTACAAAATAGGTAAAAAATACCTCAATGCTGCTAATAATACAAAAAAACTTAGTAACGAGAATTACATGAATTTAGAAACTAAAAAAACATTGCTGTCATTGGGATTTGAACTCGCGTTCGCTGATAAATGCATATGCTTATCGTTGCGCTATAAATGACGCAGTGGCGTTCCGATTTTGGGAGACATACGCCTTATCGGTGCCGATGAACTGGGGACGCCGAGACGCAGATACACCATATGTTTATCCGGCTGGATAAAAAAAACGTTTTCAAGTTGGGTACCGTATAGCCTGCTAAATCAGCGAATGAAGTGAATGTCGGGATCATTCTCGAAGAAACATTTCAATTTGAGAAAACGTTGAGAGCAGTGCATATGTAAAATGGAGAGCCAATACAGCATATTTTTAAACAAGTTGAAGTACTTTCTATAACTAGATTTTAACTGCCTAAATAAGTACGCTTGTAAAAGCATTTTTCAATGTAATTTTTAGAAAGTTATGCTTTTGTTATTTTTTAAAATAAATAATTTAAATTTTGTATGCATAATTTTTCGTTCTCTCTTTACTATCTCTGAAAATCTCAAACTTGTATCTCTACTATAACATGAGTTATCGGGCCTCAAACAGAGGTCTTTTTTTATCCACCCGGTATATATATATATATATATATATATATTTGTAAGATGTTCAACTGACTACATAATAATATGTACTTTTTTTAATTAGAATTGTGTTTTCTAATCTTGTTTTCTGTTCTCATTTTATTTGTGTTGTGTTTTGTTATTTTAACATTTGTTGTTTATTTTTAAAATTTTGAATAAAAAATTATGGGATTTATTTTTGAACACCTACCTGTTTGTTTGAATACATTACATCATATATCCCGAGATAAATGTTGAAGTCATACAGTATCATTAGTAATGTTTGTCACATATATCGTTTTTGTACCGAGGGGCGCAAGAATGTTGGCTTGCCTATAGTAAAAGTTTGGCTCGTTACGGCCCTGCCTGTTGGTGTTGGCACGGTTATTCTGGCTAAAATTATTAAATTCTGATTTTCGTTAGCTATTAAAGTAGCACAACATTTTTTCTGTAGTTTATATTTGCTGCAAAACGTGCTTTTCAGACGTTTTAACGTACATGAATACCAAACTATTAAACTAAAGATTTTTCGATACAGAAGAATTTAATATAATAGTTATATATAATTAATGATTTCCATATTTGTTATTACAGGTGCTATTACTACTGCAGTCAATTCTAAATCAGTTATTGAGCATCTGTCGGTGTTGGCACCGTTACCCCGGATGAAATTATAATATTCTGATTGGCGTTAGCTATTAAAGTATCACAATCAATTTTTCTGTAGTTTATATTTGCTGCAAAATTTGCTTTTCAGACGTTTTAACGTATCTAAAAACTAAACTATTAAACGTGAAACTTTTGGATGCAGAAAAATTTAATATCCGAACCCTGTCCCATAAGTGTTGGCTCAGTCATAAAAAATGCATTTCTTATACTTGTGCTCAACTGGAGAAGCTTCATCTAATCGCATTATGATTTTTACATTTATACTTACTGTCTTATTTCTTCCTATATAAATTGCAACATTTGTAGCAATTGTTAGAGAAAGTCGCTGGATATTTAAAAAGACGTATGCCTACTCGTACTTGGTGTAATTTAACGCACAAATCATAATCATATTACCTTGGAGTTACGAAACAATTGAAAGTATTTGACAACTTGCAGTAGTTATTGCTCTTGTCAGAATATTAATAAAGTGAATTTGCTTGAGATTTGTTGTTACAATGGTGCGAGGTAAGCCTGTTACTGAAGATGTGCGTAAAATAATCGTTTCCTTGTCGCAATCGGGAAGATCTGCGTCTGAAATCGAAAAAATTGTCGGTTTGTCAAGATATACAATTCGCAACATCATTAAGCTATTTAAAACAACCAAATCTGGTGCACAAAAGCTTATTCCTGGAAGGAAATCTGGCGTTACTGATATTAACCGAAAAGCCTTACGTCGAATTATACAACAAAATCGGCGTTCTAATTATCATAAATTAAGTATTTTGTGGAGTCAAGCAACAGCAAAACAATTTTCAAAGTCCACTTGCAACCGAACAGCAAAAATGGGTTACAGAACCTGCAAGGTAAATATAATTGCATTTTTGTTTCTGTAGAATCACGTCACATCAATTTTCAGGAAAAAGAGAAACCTTTGCTTACTAAAAAGCAAAAAAGGGATAAGTTACGTTAGGCAAAAGATTACATTAATTGGACCCCAGTCCAATGGGCCTCAGTACATTGGAGTGATGAGGTACGATTTGAAGTTTGTACAGGTGATAGTCGGAGTAGGATTATACGATCCAAAGAAGGGGCGTTTCATCCTGATTGTTTGAAAAGAAAAGTTAAGTTCCCTGCTTCCGTAATGGTTTGGGGGTCGATGTCGTACAGTGGAGTAGGTAAACTACACTTTATAGAAGGGATTGTAAATGCTGAAAAGTATATTGAGATCCTGGAAGATAAACTAAAACATGAATTTGATGAAGCCAGGCGAGCTGGAATCGAGTTTATTTTCCAGCAGGACGGTGCAGCCTGTCACACGGCCAGAAAAGTGAAAAGTTGGTTTTTGGAAAGAGAAATCTCACTACTAAAATGGGTTTCAAGCAGCCCAGATCTGTCCCCTATAGAGACACTATGGCACATCATGAAAAAAAAACTTTGTGTGCAACCTGCAAGGACTATATCAGAGCACGCTCTCGCCACCAAAATATCTGGGATAATTTTACAGTAGCTGAATGCCAGAAGTTGGTGGAAACCATCCCCCGTCGGATAAAAGCAGTTATAGAAAAGAAAGGGGACGTTACACAATGGTAACTGTAAGAACCAAGTATTAGCCATATAAAAGCATAATCATCAAAGAGCGATTAATCACAAATTGTTAGTTTCTTATATTATATGTAGTTGGTGTAGATAAGTTATTTCCTGTATTTAAGGCATTAAGCTATAATTCAATGGAAATAAATTAGTAGGTGTTTTGATTTTTTGCTTAAATAAGTCATTTCAATGATTTTATGCAACTGGGCCAACACTTATGGGATAGGGCTCGTAGTAGTGATATATAATTAAATGTTTTCCATATTCGTTATTACACGGGCTATTACCACAACGGTCAATTCTATACCAGTTCTTGAGCACTTGTTGGTGCTGGCACGGTTACTCTGGCTAAAATTATTATATTCTGATCGGCGTTAGCTATTAAAGTAGGATAATAATTTTTTCTTTAGTTTATATTTCTGCAAAATGTACTTTTCAGACGTTTTAACGTACCTGAAAACTAAACTATTAAACTTGAAATTATTGGATGTAGAAAAATTTAATATAGTAGTGATATATAATTAAATGTTTTCCATATTCGTTATTACACTGGCTATTACCACAGCAGTCAATTTTATACAAGTTATTGAGCACGTGTTGGTGCTGGCACGGTTACTCTGGCTAAAATTATTATATTCTGATCGGCGTTAGCTATTAAAGCAGGACAATAATTTTTTCTGTAGTTTACATTTGCTGAAAAGCGTGCTTTTCAGACGTTTTAATGTACCTGCATTCTAAACTATTACACTGGAAATTTTTGGATGCAGAAAAATGTAATATAGTACTGATATATGGTTAAATAGCGTCCATATTTGCTATTACAAGGGTTATTACCACTGCAGTCAATTCTAAACTAGTTATTGTGTACCTATTGGTTTTGGACTGGTTACTCTGGTTAAAATTGCTAAATTCTGATTTTCGTTAGCTATTAAAATAGCAAATTATTTTTTCTGTAGTTTATATTTGCTGCAAAATTTAATATAGTACTGATATATAATTAAATGGTTTCCATATTTGTTATTACAAGGGCTATTATTACTGCAGTATATTCTAAACCAGCTATTGAGCAGCCGTTGGTGCTGGCACGGTTACTCTGGCTAAAATTATTAAATGCTGACTTTTGTTAGCTATTAAAGTAGCACAATAATTTTTGCTGTAGTTTATATTTGCTGCAAAACATGCTTTCCAGACGTTTTAACGTACCTAAATACTAAACTATTAAACTTGAAATTTTTGGATGCAGAAAAATTTAATATAGTGCTGATATATGGTTAAATGATTTCCATATTTGTTATTACAAGGGCTATTACCACTGCAGTACCTTCTATACCAGTTATTGAGCACCTGTTGGGCTGCACGGTTAGTCTGGCTAAAATTATTATATTTTGATCGGCTTTAGCTATTAAAGTACAACAATAATTATTTCTGTAGCTTATATATTCTGCAAAACGTGCTTTTCAGACGTTTTAACTTACGTGAAAACTAAACTATTCAACTTGAAATTTTTGGATGCAGAAAAATTTAATGTAGAACTGATATATGGTTAAATGATTTCCATATTTGTTATTACAAGGGCTATTACCACTGCAGTACCTTCTATACCAGTTATTGAGCACCTGTTGGGCTGCACGGTTAGTCTGGCTAAAATTATTATATTTTGATCGGCGTTAGCTATTAAAGTATAACAATAATTATTTCTGTAGCTTATATTTTCTGCAAAACGTCCTTTTCAGACGTTTTAACCCACCTTAATACTAAACTATTGAACTTGAATTTTTTGGATGCAGAAAAATTTAATATAGCAGTTTTATATGGCCAACCAAGCTCCAAGTGCACTCTTACAGCGTTTACAATCTCTGCAATCAATTCTAAGCCAGTTTTTGATAACCTGTTAGTGTTGGCACGCTTACCAAAAATACAATTATTATATTTTGATCGAAACTAGATATTATAGTAGTACAATAAGATTTTCTGTAGGTAATATTTACCGATAAACTTGCTTTTCAGACGTTTTAACGCACCTTAATACTAAACTATTGAACCAGAATTTTTGGATGCAGAAAAATTTAATATAGCAATTTTATATGGCTAAATAGGCTTCAAATGCACTCTTGCAGCGTTTACAACCTCTGTGATCAATTCTAAGCCAGTTGTTGAGCACCTGTTCGTATTGACACGATTACCAGAAATAAAATTGATATATTTTGATCGACACTAAATATTATAATAGTACAATAAGATTTTCTGTAGTTAATATTTACTGAAAAACTTGCTTTTCATACGTTTTAAAGCAACTTATTCTTCTTCTATGGCGCAGCAATCCTGTTGGATTATGGTCCATCCAGGTAGGGATGTGTAAAGATTCCATTAACAAGGTGAATCACTCCTTATTGTTAAAGTTTTCGCACTGCACTTTGGCCACGTTTGTTCTTTTAAGTCTTAATATTATCAGTTTGTTTATAACTGCAGGTGTGTTTTAGCACTAATCACAATTTTTTTCCAGTCTTTTCGATTATGCACTGTTTTAAACCAACTATTAACACCAATTATTTTAAGGTCTCTTAGCACCTTTTCGATCCATTTCTTACGTGGCCGCCCTTTCCTTCTGGGGAGGTCCGGAGTCCATTGCGTCAGTTTCTTCAGCAGCCTCATAATGTGCCCGAACCATTTTATGCGTTGCGCCTTTACAAAGTTTACTATGTCTTCTCCCGCTAACTCTTTCTTGATTTCATGATTAATTCGAGTTCTATGTTGGTCTCCATTGAGTTTAACGGGCCCTAGTATTTGCCTTATGATCTTCCGTTCAAATTTCCTCAATGCTTCTTCATCTTCGTCGGTAAGGGCAAGAGTTTCCGCGGCGTAGGTCACCACTGGGCTGATAAGGGTTTTGTAAATCTTCATCTTTGTTTTACAGCTTAGCTTCTTGTTCAACAACATATTTTTGTTGCTATAATAAGTTTTGTTCCCTTTCTGTATTTTATACTTGGTCTTTCGATTAGGTTCATCTTGGTTCCCTATTAAGCAACCTAAATAGTTAAAACTTTCTACACATTCAAATTCAAATTGTCCTACTCTTGGTGTTCCATTGCTATTAACGCCTTTACTTGTTTGCATGTATTTTGTTATCTCTTGATTGATGTGTAAACCATAGTTTTTTGCAATTTGGGCTAGGGTCACTACTGATTTTATGAGTTCGTCTTTTGATCTGCTGATTATAGCTATATCGTCGGCGTAAGCTGTTAGTTGTGTCATATTGGTAGTAATATTGCCTACTAGTTCCGCTCATCGTATTATAGATTCTAGTGTAATATTGAACAGGGTTGCAGAGAGCACGTCACCTTGCCTTGCTCCTCTGTTTATTGCAAAATTGCTGGTTGCTATGTCTTGTAGTTGAACTGCTATATTGTTGTTTTCTAAGGTCATTCTCACAAGTCGTATTAGCTCTGGCGGTATACCTAGACTGCTTAGTTCTTGTATCATTTTGTTCCTGTCAATGGAGTCAAAGGCCTGCTTAAAATCAATGAAGATGAAGTGTCGATTTATATTATATTCGTATGCTTTTTCTGAGATCATTTGTAGAATACGTATTGCGTCAACTGTGCTCCTTCCAGCTCTAAATCCGTTCTGGTAGTCACCTATCAGTTGTTCTGAGTATTGCATTAATCTTTTCTTGATTAGTGTTGTTAAAATTTTGTAAGCAGTGCACAGTAATGTAATCCCACGGTAATTTTTACAGATTTCTTTATTGCCTTTTTTATGTAACAATATCACATTTGCTTGTGCCCAGTCACTAGGTATTATTTCTTTCTCCCAAATTTCACCTATTAGTGTATGAATTTTCTCGTATAATTCTTTATCACCGTGAATCAGTAATTCAGCGGTTATATTATCTGGCCCCGCCGCTTTGTTTTTTCTTAGTTTCAATATAGTGCTTTCAACTTCCTCGAAGGTGCGTGGCCTAATTGGGTAGTATTCTGCTAAACACTCTGTGACTTGCTGCAGCTTATTATTTTCTTCATACAGTAGTTCCTGAAAATATTCCTTCCAGACGCTTTTGATCTTCTCTTCTTCACATTCAATAATTCCATCCTTGTTATTAAACCCTCTTGCTTTACATGTATGTTTACAGTGCATGTCCTTAATCTTCTTGAAAAAAAGTCTGTTGTTATTGCTTAGGCATTCGTTCTCTAGTTCGACAAGGTTTTGATTGATCCATTCGTTTCTTTTTTTCTTAACTATATTGTTCGCGCTGTTTCTCGCCTGGGTGTAGATTTTTTTGTCCTCCTCTGAATTGGAATTCATCCATTTCAATCTGTATTTGTTTTTGGTGTCCTTTGCACGCTTGCATTCTTTATCGTACCATTCATTACGGGTATTCTTTTCGTCAAATCCTATTTCTTGGCTAGCGGTCGTTATAATGTTATTCTTTATTAGGTTCTATAAGATCTCGATAGGATTAGTTCTTAATACTTGCTTATTCAGAAGTGACAGCTTCTTTATGTAGTTCTGTTTACATTGTTGCACGTTAAGTTGTCCTAAATTCCATTTTTTCTTGCATATTTTGGCTTTGTTTTCTATAATCCTGTGTTCTTTTAGTGATAACAATACCATATAATGGTCTGATTCCGTGTTGGCTCCTCTATAAGTTCTAGCGTCACAGACAACTTTCAGGCTACTTTTTGAAATTAGAATGTGATCTATCTGGCTTGTATGCTCACCATCAGGGTGCCGCCATGTGATTTTATGGTGTCTTGGATGTGGAAACTTGGTTGTTGTTACGAATAGATTAAAGGCTGCTGCAGCTTGACAGAGCCTATGCCCGTTATCGTTTGTTCGCATGTGTATTGTGTGTTTTCCTGTGACCTCTTGTAAGTAATCTTCTTTGCCCAATTGGGCATTAAAGTCCCCCAATATTATTACGATGTCATGTTTGGGTATTTTTAGGCATTAATTGTGTAAGTTTTCGTAGAATTGATCATTTTCGTCCTCCTTTGCTGCTTCGGTGGGAGCATATACATTTATGATGGTTAAGTTCCTTAAGTTTGCTTTTATTCTGAGTAACGCCAGTCTACTAGAAAGCGGCTTAAAAAGCAGTATCCTCTTTCTGGTGTTTTTTGATACGAAGAAACCCACTCCCTTTTGGCCTTGACTTGCATCTCCGCTAAATAGGAAACTGTACGCTTCTTTTTGGATCTCGCCTTCTTCTGCCCATCTATGTTCTTGTATGCCTAAAATATCTATTTTGTATTTCTGCACTTCGTACGCAATATCGAACATTTTTCCGGGCTGAAGCATGGTCTTTACATTCCACGTTGCTAGTCTGAGCTTTCTTTTTTGGTAGTTTCGGTGAAAGTAGCCTTTGTTGCTACCGCTAGCTCTATTCCAGAGGCCCTTAATCGTTTTATTTTCTTCTACTAATCTCTTATCCGTGGTCATGGTTTGCGTTGTAATATTTTCATTGCATTTTCATTGCGGTCCGTCTCCATTTATTCCGTCCGGCTTTCGTTTCTTACTTTTTTGACTTCCATCCTGTATTCGTAATAGTCCTCATGTGCTTTTTAAGTTCTTCGTCTTCTGTGTTTTCTGGCGATCTCATACTTGATGTTCTTGCCTTCGATGCCTTATCACTGCTTTCTACGGCCTTTTCTTCTATGGATGTCTCTATTTCATCTAGCATATACCCTTTTCCATCTAATATAAGTTTTTTATATCTTAATTGCACTCTATGTCCTTTTTCGCGGGCTTGCTTTGCAAAGGAGATTAGCTTTCTGCGTTGCTCGCGAACTTCATTTGGGTAGTCTTCTGATATCCATATATCCGTGCCTTTCAGGTTCTTAGCAGTTTTTAAGATCGCTATATTCTTATTCCAGTCTGACAGCTTTACTAGTATCGGTCTATCCTTTTGGCCTTATGTTAGACACAGAACCATTAACACACACATGGTAGTAAGTTCAGATCGTAAGCAAAATAGCTACTTGGTTACATAATATCTTAAAATGGTGCCTGTGTTTGTTTGACGTCTCCTGAGCGGTGCGGTGCAGTACGATAGGCTAGCAGCGCCTAAGGTTAACTTCGGGGGCTGTAGGAGAGCATTTCCTTTGGTAACGAATCCGCCGGACGACGGCGTTTATTTTGAATAGGTCACACACATGCGACTGGGTACAACGAGAGAATTACGGGCACTCTGCGCGTTTTGCTAACAAATCTCCCAAGACCAGTACGGAATGAAGGAACACTTCATAACGACATCGCTGGACGCGGCGCTTGGAAAACCCCAGGAAAAAGACACTCCACAACCACGTGCGTCGCACTCGATAGCTTTCAGCCGACTCCCCTCTGCTTGCAAAACATGCGAAGGTTTACCAACCGCGTAACCACACGGAGCCTTAGCCAATCAAGAGGCGTAAGCTTCGGCGGAAATAACTGGATTTACGCGAGCAAACGGTGATAAAAGGTGGCCCAAGATGATCGAAGCGGGGAAGCCGCGTCGATATACAGGGTATTCGGATTCAAATGAACCAGAAGTGATCTTGCGCCTGTGAGTTTTTGTGATAAGAGTTAAAAATGTTGGAATCAGATTTGAAGTACAGATAGGCTGTACAGAAAGCTTAAATAGTCAGCTTTGTTGCTGAAGGTTACAAAATAGCTTAATACTCCCCTTACTTGAAAGAGAGTTCCCCGAAGTCTTTTACAAAACAACGAGACATTTTGGCTACAGCGCTACGACAACTCAAACAACCGAGAACATTCATACGATAGGATGTACTCCCAAAAGGATTACGCACACTGGCCACCAGATAGGGTACAAAAGGAGGGAAGAAAGAAGAGAAAGCAAATAGACTGGGTACGCCAGTAGAAATACGAAGACTTGGGTAAGGACCTGGCGGTTCGCTGATGGCTAGCACTCACTCCCCGGACCACGGAAGCCGGGCGACAAAAAGACTAGCTGTCCCAAAAGAAATGGTACTCCACTAGGGGTCCACAAAACTAAGCAAAAGCAGAGACGGTCTTGCCGATCCGGCTCGACCACCCCTCCAAATTAGGAGTGCTACAACAATGGGCAAAAAGCCATATATTGTAGTGGTTATTGCTCTCTAGATGATGATAATTTAATTTTAAATAAATAACTAGAGCTACCAAAGCAAATATTTTCAGTTTGGGTTCGTAGAGGAACTAATCAATTAACTAAGTCTCTCAGTCACGGATAATTAAAAATGAGCTGTATAGTAACTCAAGTTTAAATAAATGATCTAAGCCTCTACTTGTGATTTAATCTACTTGCAATTTAAATTTCGTTGGCTAAACTCACGGCAGACATTAGCTCTTACTCAAGGTATGGTTTCACAGTTAGTTTTTTTGAAATGTAATCGTACGCCACTGGAGCGTAAGTCAAATGCAAACGAATATGCTTCACTCGAGCTAATCTGTCACAAATTTACGTTATGAAATTTATCAAGTGCTGGTCTTTCAGTGTTTTTCAATATTAATTACAACTCAGTGAGCAGATCTAAGAGGTAATTTTAAATTCTCCCGTTTAATTGAAGCGTCAGTAGCTCGCCTTTTGTTTTTAAGCAAAAACACAACTTCGTTGTTTCTCAAATCGACGCTGCAGAATCTTAACCTCACTTCTACATTTTTCAATTATCAGATCTAGGCTAACTGAAGGTTTGAAATGCCTGGAATCAGCTTCTAAGCAGCTTTCTTTATGTGTCCGGTAAGTTTCACGTCCGTAGCATTTAAATTGGCTTCATAAACTGACCTTATAATTTGACGCAGGCAGCGCCTCGATGCTCGGAAGGGTCGAACTGGGCCAAATCTTCTGCGGGAGAGCCTGGAATGAAGTGCCGTGCATGCAGAAGCTGGATGGGGTTGCCGGTGATGTGGTCTCGTGCCTAGGATCCCCTCACGATGCCTATAGTTGCTGATACGAAGCTGGATCTCTGTTGCGAAGGTCGCTTGAAAGCCGATGATATAAATTTCACAAACTCAGAAAAAATTATGCCTTTATTTCCCCGGATGCACTGAATTTTGCTCGTCACAATGGTGTTATTATTTTTAATGTATTTTGATATTTAATAGTGAAAATCTTATATTAATTGGAGATGCAAAAACTAAGCTGTCAGCAATAATTTATTCAATTGTTAATTTTTTTAAAAGTTCGTTATAAACAAATTCACATCAAATTCATAAAACGGATATTCGAACTTATTCAACTTATGTACTTTTTACAATTAAAATGCTTAAATCTAAACACTTTTACAATAGTAACTTATTTACTAAATTGTCCTATAATTTTGCAATTAATGTCTTTCGATATTTCTCGCACTGCACCCTTTTAACAGTCCTTTCGCATATCAGTTGCACTGATTAATTATTCATTTCGCGCACTTTCTTTTTTAATAACTTTGGTGTTCAAATAAATGTTCATTTCATTTTGCACTTTTAAGTCAATTCACTGTTTGGATTCCAACTAATCTTGAATATTGATGATCCATTTTTTTATTAATTGCCTTAGATCTGTTATAATTTGTCTCGTTGCACTTTTCTCTTAGCATTCTGCTTTATTACCATATTATATTACGCTCAAAGAGATTTTTTTTTATAAATGATTTATGACTTTCAAATACACTCGACAAGCATGTAATAATTATTTTCATAATCGATTCATTCTTAATTGGATTGGCTTTGACATTTCACCATTCCCTATATTATTTTAAATTAATTAAATATTGTGTGAATCCATTCTCTACGGTTTTGAGCTCTGCCTTTTTCCTTATGTTATGAAATTAATTTACTTATTACTGGCATTGCTTTGCAAATATGATTACTACTTCAAGTCTGATTTATTTTACTTATTGCAATTAGATACCATCTCCCATTCTGAGCTTTTATGAACTATTCATTACTTTGCAGTGCTCACAGAGGTGGGATTCAAAGCTTAAAACCATTTCAATATACTTATTATTATTTGCACGATTCCTAGAATTATTTATAATTTCCAATAAGCTATTGCATTGTCATCGTATTTTATAATTTTACTACTATAATACCTACTTCTTTGCTCTTCTTACCTGATTCCTGTATATGTTTTGTACTCATTTGTATGTGATTTTTTAAATTATGATTTGGAAGTTGTGTATAATGCAAATGTTCTCTAGATTTAAGCAGTGCTGGAGTAAAGCACATATTGTTTATTTTATGTTTGCACAAATCTATAAACATAGTAAACTTAGTATTAATATCTAAGCGATAGCCAGTGTAACTGGTCAGTATAATTTCTGATTCCCGAAAATGTAACACCTGAACTGTCGAGTTCTGTTTTGCTTTGAAAATTACCACGACATAGACACTAGACGTATAGCAAAAGATTCTGTATAGATTTAGGTAGAAATAAGAAAAATTGTAATTGTGCGTTTTTTCAATACAATAAATATTTCACAGTTTTTCGTTTGTTTTTGTTTATGTTTATTTTAACCAAAACATATTTTTCTTGTGTTATTTGAATTATTTCCCGAAACTTATTTTCCCCGATACATAACTTTTGAAAACAGAATTAGGTAACCATTAGAACAACGGTTTTTGTGGTTAATTGATGTTCCTTATTTGAATTTTCAGCCATTGGTTCTGCATTGATACGAGAGGGCGGTTCTGATGTTGTTCTTTAAAAGTCACTAGAACAACACACTAACAGCCGTATGGATAGTCGTTCGCCAGCGGCTCGCCGGAGTTTCGTTATGATTAGTATGTTGGCGGCACTGTACGTCTATGTCAAATTCGAGGTTAGCAGGTTAGATTTTGTGTCAATTTCTATAAAAACTGACAGAAAACCTAACCTGATAACCTCGAAATTGACATAGATGTACAGTGCCGCCAACATACTAATCATAACAAAACCGCTGGCGAACGACTATAATAAGGCTGTAAGTGTACAGTACCGTCATTAGTGATTCTTGTATATCTATCCTTGTACAATTTTCTCAAGCTGGTGAAAAAGAAAACACAATCTAAAAATATTTTGACGTAACTTTGACAAGTACTACTGTTGACTGATAATAAGTAACATAACCTAACATGTTTTTGACTATACAGCAGTGTCATTATAATAAATAAACAATATCCAAAACTATTTTCCTGTTTATTGCACTTGGAAATTTTGCATTTATTATTTTTATCTTACAATTTTCTCACGTGAGAAATGGAATGGCGGTACTTCACATTTAGTATGTTGATCTAGTAACCCTATGTTCCTTTGAATTATATGGTAGACGGCATTTTATTACTATTATTTGTTTTCTATGAATAGCATATGTCAGTGTCAAAATGCAGTACCTGACAGAGCTGGAATGCTTTATTAACTACGTATAAGAAGAAATTGCTTTTATTAGTGTCGAGAAACCGTTTTAACGAGCTTTTAGGTAAATATTGTTATGTTTGTATTTAATTAGAATCTAAATTCAAAAATGCAAATGTGTAATCTTGGAATTCCCAGCGCTTTCCTTGTTGAAGCTTGCTTCAGCAAGACACCCTAAACAGGGCCCCGCTTTGCCAGTAGAATTCGCGGTTTATATATTTGTTATGTATATCAGTTGATCTTCTTCTAATTACATGTGTTGTAACATTCTTCAACAATACTAAACAAAATATTGAGGCAGCATGGAAGTGGATTAGGTTATTCATGCAATAGATTTGTCAATCTGTGCTTTCTGAAGTATTTTGTCTTCGAGAAGGCTCAAACCAACCACAACAAAAAGCACAGCCCATTATTACAATTATCATCTTGTCTTGTAAATACTGTTCGACAACATTTCTCTAATAGCTCAAGTGAGACACATTCACTCCGAATATATGCAAATTTTTGACCTGAATTGGGTAATTGTAGTGATCGGTTGTTTCCAACTGTACATTCTAGAATATAAGTAGTGGAGGTGGCTCAGAAGCAAATGTCTCTGGTTCTGGACTCGCCACAAGAACATTGTACCATGAAATAAAAAAAAATATTCCGATCAGGCCTTGATATGTGTTATACGGTTGGCAGTACTGAAGTGTCAGTCTATGGTCTAGGTTTTGTTTATTGTTTGACACAGACTGACGTAAAACTTAACCTGCAAATCTCGAATTGGACATAGACTGACAACACATTTCAGTACTGCCAAACGTATAACACATATCAAGGCCTGCTCAGAATCATTTTTTTTTATCTCATGTATTAACTCCACTGTGATTTGTCACAATTTGTTTTTGGCAACCGTGGGGTCTTTTTGCCTAAACCGCCCTCAAAGAGGAGAGGCTGACGACGAAGCAAAAGCACCATGCTTACTCATACTTACAATTGCATAACGTACATGCCTATAGGTATTTTAAGTATGACTGAGCTGAACTTTAGAGAAAAGGTATTTTGAGTAGTATTTACAAAGCACGCAGATAATTCGGTATCACCAAAAGGTGAATGTATTTTAGCTAGTTCAATTACAGCCCATTTTTTCCAATGGAATTGCAAATGCTGAAATTCTAGAGAAACCATTGGCAAGAAGCATTGTAACTACACCTTTTTCATTTGTATTTCAGAAAGAGTAACATGTAATTCAGATTAATAAGTCATAATTCAGAAAGCGCCAAATGTAATTTAGAAACAAAAAGACGACCTTTATGTAGAATTACTATGTAGATACATATATATTACATAAATGTGTAAGGTTTACAACAAATTTAATATTTATTGTACTGGTGATTTGTCAAAAAACGATTCTTCGGGCAGGTCTATTTTATTTTTGGTTTGTCATCTTTTGGTTAAAAATAAATTAACTTTAAAATTGATCATCATAGAATTCACGTCATTGTAACAATAAATATAAAATGTATCGCAAATTTCACACACTACTGCAATTATGTATCTACACAGTAGTTCTTCATAAAGATCGTCCGTTGGTTTCTGAATTACAATTGATGCTGTCTGAATATCAATTAACGCCTTCGGAATTACAAATTACTAATCTGAATTACAAGTTACACTTTCTGAATTAAAATTGGAAAAGGTGTAGATTGAATTGTTTTGATATATAAGCTTCTGGTTAATATTTTCTAATGAGGTTAGGTTTTATGATGACTGGTTGACATCTTAGTTATTTTAAATTGTAGTTCCGGCTATACAAACTTGAAATGTGATTTTTTAATTTAGTGTTAACTAGATAGGTGTTACATTGAGCACAATTTCAGTTTATAATAGCCAGAACTAAAATTAAAATAATTAATATGGCAACCAGTCAACGTGAAACCTAACCCTACTGCAAAAATAGTAACCAGAAGCGTATGTACTAACACAATGAAAGCTAGCTGGGTTAGGTAGCTCAATGGTTAAGCGTTCTGACTACCGAGCTAAGGGTCGGGAGTTCGATTCCCGGTCCCAGTGGGGTTTTTATAAATAAAATAATACCAATGAAAATCTCTACAGAATGCCATCATTCGGAAGTGATGAAAAGCCGTGAGTCCCATGTTACTATGATGTGTAGCATGTAAAAGATCCCTTGCTAAGGTTGGAACTTCTCTAATGGACGATTCTACAATGCCAGTATATACTTGGAAAAAGCTCTGCGAGGTATAATTGTCATAGTTTTCTTTGTTACCACAACCGTTTCTAGGGTATTTATACCTCGGATAACTTTATCCTTAGTTTGTAGAACCGGCCTTTAGTCTCGGAAAAACTCTATGTAGGACCATATGACTAGAGCAGTCGGTGTTCAAGGGTCCATGGTAATACTTCGCCATCGTAAACCTTGTCCAAAACAAACAATTCAATCTAGTTACATTGCTTGTTGCCAATGGATTCTCCAAATTCCCGTTCCATATGACAAAAACGGACTGTAGGAATACATTATTGCTGGAAATGGAACGAAATAACTGAGAATTTCAATAATTTGGTTATAGTTTGTTGTATTAATGAGTGAAACTTTGATATTTTAGATGGGTGAAGCGAATGAGGAGATCGATGAACTCACTGAGGACGAATATTTTGAACTGTACAATATGCTTCTCTTTATGAAAGCTGATTCGTTAGAAGAAACTAATCCTGGATTAAAGGAAACCATTGAATTAGCCATACAATGCTTAGAAACAGCCTATGATATACATCCCGATTATGGCGTTGACGACAGTGATGAAGATGAATATCAGGATGAAGATGAAGATCAAGATGTAAATGAAGAACAAGAGGAATATGAAGATGAATTTGAAGATGAAGAGGAAAGTTCATCAGGTAGTGATAACAGTGATCCAAACGTAAATAAATACATTTTTTACAGCATCATTTTAGTATCTAACTAACTCTTGTGTTCAAAAAGCTATATTTAAATTACTTTAAGTAAGTGAGCAAACGATACAATTTTTGTCTTCAATTTTAGAATACCAAGAGCAAAATATCCCTGATCTTATTGCTCGACGATCAAGTGCGCCAGATCTTGTTTATCAAGAACCAGAGTTGCCTCCTGACTATTATTGTTATCGAGAAGTTTTTGTTGGACGATCATCGTCAGATATGTCTCTTCGTCCAAAATCAAGCCGTTTTCCGGAAGATTCAGATATTAAGAAAATTCACGAAAAAAATTCAGGAGGGACAAGTTATTTTCATGAATTATCAACACCAAGAGTATTGCCAGTACAATTTTAGTAGCAAACTAGTTAGATATATATTTGTTATTATTAGGTGTCTGATATTACCGATGTTGCTGATGATCCAGAGCTATGCAATATTAGAGGAAACGAATTAAGTAATGGACAAAAATATAAAGAAGCCTTAGCCTATTACACCAAGTAAGTTCCGTGGGTCTAGAACATTGTGCTGAATTCGAAATAGGTACCAACTAATGCATATCAGAAAAGTAAAATTGTAATTATTTCGAAACATTTCAATTTCATTTTAGTTATGGTAGGTATAACTTAGAAGGTTTGAATACAGAAAATTTTAGTGGAATTTATAATAATAATTATTATTATGGTTATTATGGCAGCTTTATTTGAATATAAAAAAAGTAAATAAGAATAATAAAATACAGTAGGTATATACAAAAGGGCAAAGTTCAGCAAAGTTTGCCAGGGCCACTTAACCCACATTTTACATAAATAAAAAAAACTAACGATGCTGCGTAAATATAGTCAATTTAAGTGCACATTTAAACATAGGTGTAATGGTTAATAGTATACTACTTAACAAGAGTTGTAATTGCTTTACAACTCGAGTTGTGTACTATACTTTATCTACTCCAGTGGGATAAGTAACTCATTATGTCACTCATTTGACACTATTTCAGTTAGGTAATGAAGCTCATTACACCACTCAGTTATGTAATGGTTTTATTACGCAACTGAGTTGTGTAATGACATCATTACATAACTGAAATAGTGTCAAATGAATGACATTTGCCTACTAAAATATTTTTGAAAATGACAGATCTGACATTTCTCTTAATGCACTTTTCTCAATTTTAGGCAGTCGTAGATAAAATTTTGTACAATACATGTGTGATAATGCATCATTAATATACTTGTGTGCTTACATAACTCGTGCTACGCACTCGTTTGTAACTTACACACACGCATATTAATGATGCTGTTATCCCACTTGTATAGTAAATAACTATTATCTACTCCAGTGGGATAAGTAATTCATTAGGTCACTCATTTGACACTATTTCAGTTAGGTAATGAAGCTCATTACACCACTCAGTTATGTAATGGTTTCATTACGCAACTGAGTTGTGTAATGACTTCATTACGTAACTGAAATAGTGTCAAATGAATGACATAATGACATTTGCCTACTAAAATATTTTTGAAAATGACAGATCATTTCTCTTAATGCACTTTTCTCAATTTTAGGCAGTCGTAGTTAAAATTTTGTACAATACATGTGTGATAATGCATCATTAATATACTTGTGTGCTTACACACACGTATATTAATGATGCTGTTATCCCACTTGTATAGTAAATAACTATTATATACAACTGCTTGGATAAGGACGTATTACGTCACACATTTGACACTATTTCCGTTAGGTAATGTAGTTCATTACACCACTCAGTTAAGTAATGGCTTCATTACTTAACTGAGTGGTGTAATGGCTTCATTACCTAACTGAGTGATGTAATGGCTTTATTACCTAACTGAAATAGTGTTAAGTGAATTGACATTATGACATTTGCCTACTAAAATATTTTTGCAAATGGCAGATTCTACATTTCTCTTAATGCACTTTTCTCAATTTTGAGCAGTTGTAGATAAAATTTTGTACAATACATGTGTGATAATGCATCATTCATATACTTGTGTGCTTACATACAAGTATATTAATGAGGCTCTTGTATAGTAAATAGTATAGTAAATAACTATTTTCTACGACCACACTCATTTCGTTGAATGAAAAAGAAATGTCTTTTTGACTGTCAAATCATTACTGTCACACTATCTTAAAAATTAGGCGGCCGCATTCACAGTCTTACACCGCTTCGCACAAACAACAACTCTATAATATACGTAACTATAGTAACCAAAGCGAAAAAGCATTGTTGCTACCAATATAATAAGTCACTAAATCCCTAATTGTGCGATCGGTCACTTTACGCACGTTGTGGGCAGAAACACGCTTGCACAACTTGTTTGTTGTACAATTTTGATCACTTACAGTAGAGGTCGTAGAAAAACATCTTTAAACAAAATTAAGTCTGTGTTTTAAACAAGATATGGAGGTAACTTGTGTCAGTATTTTAAAATTATTTGATAAGGAATTATAGGTACCTACTCGTATTAGCAGTATTATATGAATAAGACGTTTCAAAAAACGTTCCTTTATGAAGTAGCGGTGTTATGAAATGTTTTTCCCGTACATCAATTTTGCGAATGTCATTTTTGAATTTTACTTTCTTAAATAAACCAAGAGATAACTTTCCATTTTGGGAAAGAGACTGCAAAATATAGGCTCACATGCACTGCATTTAAAACAAAACGGGTAAAGAAGTCATAGTACAATCGAAATACCTAGAACTAAAAGTGACCTAATGAGAAATGACTTAAACTCTGTTCACGAAACTCCTGGGCTGTCAAAAATAATTGTTTTAAAATTTCTTGAGTGTACTTATAATAGTAACTTTTTTATGGAATGTACTTCAAATCTAGTGACTAAACTAGTGATAAATAAAGATAGGTTACGTTCGATGGTTTTATGTCAAAAGTAGAAAAATATTATTAAACAAAGTTACAAATTGGAAATGTAAGTGTTGAATTTTAAGCCAAAACGCACCTAGGGCTGTAGTGCTACAGAAAAAGAAAGAGAATAAAAAATTTATAGTCGATACTTTTATATTTCCACAATCAGTCTGTTGTTTCAGAATCTGAAGAGAATTCTATGTCGGACTCATCAGTATCAGATTCAGTTAACGATATTATGACTGAAGGAATATCCGCCACACTGCAAGTGCCCATGTATTTTATCCAGTCATTTAAGTGTTTCACAATGAGCAATACTGTTCTTCTACATTTGCTCTGTAAAATTACTGAGAGCTATACGCCATAACTTGCGAACATTATCTTTGGATGAAGGTTGGGATTGTATATGCTTGTTGTAATAGTTTTTTGCAAATGCCCATGCTAACTCTATGGGATTATACTGGCACTGGTAAGGAGGCAGTCTAAGATTCTTCGTTGATAGAGACAATTACGAATTGAAATGTCACTTTGACAAATAAATCAACTTTTGAAATTTGGAAGTTTCAAAATTTTGCAGTGTTTCCAAATGTGAAAGTAGAAAGTTACCAACAAAATTTTAAATTTGTTGCCAACTTAAATATAATTCTTACAATTTGACAGCCCAGGAGTTTCGTGAACAGACTTTATGTAACGAAAAATGTTTACAACTAGATTATCTAATGTATTAATCGAGTATCTGATATCCAGGGCTGTCCTTTCCTCTTTTAGAATGGTGGAAGTGTGACAAAATTGACACATGTTGTTAAGACTCCCGACGTTTGATTGAACAAAATTACTCTCCCGTATTCGTACTACCTACAGTGCCTTTATATAGACAGTGGCGACAATGGAGTGTCCTATTTTTGATTGGCTCCCTAGATCACGTGGTTTTAGCCGCCATGTTTATGCTAAATCACCTGTGATTCGTGTTATACTTTTGGCAGTACTGAAGTGTATTGTCAGTCTGTCAAATTCGAGGTTAGTAGGTTCGGTTTTGCGTCAGTTTTGACATAAACTGACGCAAATCTTAACCTGCAAATCTCGAATGTTTTCAGTACTGCCAAACGTAAAACACGTATCACAGTCGACTCTGATCACGGATTTAAATAAACACCCGTTAGAAATTTGCCTAAATATGGCGGCGGGGGTGTGGCTTAGTTGTATTGTCGCCACTGTTTATATAAAGGCACTGTAGTACTACCGTCCCCTGGGACAAAACCTTCTAATTAAACCAATTTTAATATCTATGCAAGTTCAAGACAAGTAACGACATCTGTTGTCCTAGTTTAGCCTCAAGGCATTTTTTCATCGTATAGGAACAAAATCTGCAACCTTGTTACCATGCAGATACCGCTAATCAGTTCACTAAATTATTCCGTGATGGATATAGCGTTTAGTTCGCATTACAGTAGCTTTATACAAGACAGTAGTGTGGTCATAGGGATGTCTTCGCCGCTATTGGTCGACGCGAATATCCGCCATTAACAGGCAAAATATTTAGTTACTTTTAAGTTGTTCTCAAAGAGGTTGGTAGAACCTGTTCATTTGGTTATGGAAGAAAATAAAACCTTTCAAATCTGACAATTGTAAATTGTCAGTGTCAAATAATTCATTAGCGTCGCAAGTGGGTGAAATTTTATCATCTATTGCCCTGAAAAAGTAATATTTTGCACAGTATTTAAATGTGACAATTTAGAATTGTGCTATTGTTGTACTAATAGCACAAGATGCGTTAGACTTGGAATGTATGATAAAGAGATTACATCGGTGCTACGATGAATGGGGCTTTAGCATAAGTTTAGAGAAAACGGAGTATCTATTTAGTAATCAACTCGGAAGCACAATATGAAGTCTTAATAAATAAAGATGTCGCAGTAAGACAAGTAGAAATGTTTAAATACCTCGGTGCTACAATACAATCGATGAAAAAGGTTTGGGAACAGAAGAGATCAAAACTCGAATAGTACAAAGTAAGAAGATAATGGGATGCTTGAAATCAATTTGATGGGACAATACTATCTCTAACAAAAACAAAAAAAGTGTAGGTGAAGTAATGGTAGAGTCGATGTTATGATATGGCAGTGAGGTATGGATTGTAACAGCGGAAATGAAACGAAGACTAGACACAGTTCAAATGGAAGAAATAATGACCACTCAAAAACGTCCGATTATTTTTAAAGGCACTGTATATCTCTACGCTCAAATTTGCCTGAAAATGGCCGCCAACAATCATATGGCCACACTGTCTTGTATATAGCCACTGTAGTTCGCATTATAGCCCCTCTATGTACAAATAGTAGCGACAACGTTTGATGTTGCCGCTGGGGCAAAATCACGTTGGTATCCCTTAAAGTCCCTAGAATGTTTAAAAATTGACAAGGAAGTTGCCTAACCTGTGACATTGACATTTGTTGTGTTTTTTTCTTCGGCGGCTAATTTGAAGTCAAGGACGTGGAAATGCCAGGGTGTTGTGTCGACAAATGTAAAAATAGTGGCAGAAAAGGATTTCAGCTATTCAGACATGAAGGTAAAGGGAAGGAGCGCCGACCACTTAGCCGCTGGTAAACAAAAAGTGGGCTCAGTTTTGGTTGACAGTTATGTGGCGCTCATGTCGCATAACACGCTAGAAATACGCCCGTACCCGGTATTACAACCAGGTACAAAACAGGAGGGCATAATAGAACAAGTTTACTTGACGCACTATAATAATTGAGTACTGAAATTCAGTAAAAACTGCAACAATTCGCTAAAAACAACACACAAATACAATTCTTCTATAAAGATACACGTATTTTCTCTAAAAATTTAGCGTGCGATGGAACAACTGCGCCGCCTGACGGTCAATCTACAAAGCACTAACTGTCAACCAGCTGTGGGCCCAATTATTCATTCAAGCGAGAATTCTCCTCCCCTTTACCTTCATGTATTCAGAATACCACACAATGAAAGTAGGAAAAGTGCGTGGTTGAATATTATTCAACGTGATCACGTACAAAACGCGATCGATTTGAGAGTTTGTGAAGTAAGTGGTAATTTGACTTACTTTCGGATTTGCGGACTTACTTGCGGACTTCCTTGCGAACTTGCGGACTACACACATACTTTAAAACATAAATTGTACGTACATTTCTCAGAGTCGCAGTTTCATATGATTAACTTTTAAAATTTTTAGTAAAATTGAGGCAATTTTTAAAGCTAATGTTTCTGCTAGTGATGGGCATAACCGGACAATTTTCATAACTGAATTATTTGCATTCGAATGATATTAATAACCGAATGATTATTTCAATAATCATTCAAATAAATGTTGGCTCTGGTCGTGCCGGTTAGCGGTTCACCGTCATCTGCATCGACAACCGGTTCACCGTCATCTGCATCGACATCGTAACTTGCAGATAGCAGAGGAACCAAAACATAATATGTACGGTCGGCGCCTTAGAAATCGGGACACGTAATATGTTCTTCTAGTCTTTGGAGTATTCTTGCTCCGGTTACTTCATTAATGTGAGATAGAATTTCATAATTGACAAACAATAAACAATCTGACGTAACAATTAAAACCATAATAACTGTAAAAACCCAGTTTATACACTTAAAAAATACATGCAATATATATCATAATAGTGTGTAGTGCCCGATTTCTAAGGCGCCGACCGTACATTATGTGTTATGTATTGGAAATTAAGAGGTATTTATTAAGAAGTGTAGAAAGAAAGAAATATGCGGAACTGCTTGCTAATCGCAATAAAAACGTTTATCTTTATCGATCGGGCGGGTTAAAGGCGCCGCCTCTTGTTTTGAACCTTTGGAGATGTAAGCAAATAAAAAATGGTTTTATAGCTTGATGCGTTTGCAGTTTTTAGGCGTTAAGGTTTCAGGTCCCCAGAATTTGATAATTTGATATTTTTTATGATAGGAGGTAGGTACGCGATAACCAAATGGTGTTTTCAGTACAACCTGCTTTGTTTATCAGTTATGACGTATTTATATTTACAGAATTTTGAGCACTGCGTAGGTCGCTGAGATATGGCACGTAGTACCTTTGAATAGAGGTTTTATATTTACAGCGTAGTAAGTATCAGCATGAGGTTATTTTTCATTCGAATACTTGGAACGAAAACCGAGTTACATAGGTTATTTCAATAACCGGATAACCGGTTATTTTGCATTCGAATAAGCCCATCACTAGTTTCTGCAATAAATAAAATAAATTACACTCATACGCAAGCACTAGAAAACCAGATTCTACAATTGAATCTGGATGTTAACTTTGCTAATTGCAGTGGAATTTAAAAAAAATGTAAATTGTTATATTCGCACACGAATGTATTTTGTTGTTAAAAAATCTGGTGTGATACACTCACACAACTTCCTTTTACAGTGATCTTATAATTAGTCAAAAATTTAATTTTTAATTTTTAAGCATTTGTCGAAAATTTTCAAAAATTACGAATTCTACAAAAACGGTACAAAATAGAGCATTAGTTGAAGAGACAAATTTTCTCTAACATCTTAAGCAGAATTCAAAAATGTAATAATATACCGGGTGTTCTATTTAAAATAGGAGTTAATAAAAAAAATAGAAAAAAAACAAAAGAAACCCACTTTAGAAGTTTTCAACTGGAAAATCACCTATCTCACGTCAATGCACATTAAAAATGTAATAAAAATGTAAAGTTTTAAAAAAATCGTTATAGCCGTTTTTGAAAAAATCGAAAAAAACTGAAAAATTACAAGAGTAAACACCTACTTCCGGTTATGCGATTTTCTTCAAAAGCTTGCTGTCTCATCTACATAGTACACAAAACTTATATATGAAGTTTCAACGCCATACCTCTTTTCGTTTTTGAGATATTCTGTTCACAGACAGACACACAGACAGACACACAGACACACAGACCAATAAAAAAAATATGTTTTTTGGGATCAGGGGACTCTAAAACGTGAAGATTTGTTGAAAACTCAATTTCGAATTTTTGGGGTGAATCCAATACTTCCTTTATCGTAAAAGGAAGTAAAAATGAACTCAAAGATTCTACCAAAAAATGTATATAGTAGTTTTTGTGAGTAAAAAATTGTAATGATTGATCTGTTATTTTTTCACTGCTTACACTGAAATTTTAAATATCCCGCGGTTGCTCGTATCGTTTAGTAACTTTTTGTATTTTCATGTTTGCATCAGGTTTGCTCCACGATGTCGCTACTATTTGTAAATAAAGGGGCTATAGTTCGCATATGAGAGATTTTTCTTACTAGGAACACGGTAGACGATATGTCGAATTTACAAATGCCCAGAATTTAACTTTGACAGTTTGCGTATTTTGTCAGTAGATAATATCTGCTGTCATTTCTATCTTAAAATCGATAACTACAAAGCAACGGATCAGTGCAAATTGTAAAATGGTATTATCAGGGTCCAACGGTCCGGGAAATTCAAAATTCTTTCACAACATTTGAAAATAGGCGTTCTTTATCGTTATCAACTTTACATGGAATTATTTCAAATGTTGGAAACTTTGGATGTGTTTCTCCCCAAAAGCACAAATACCCTAATGTTCCCAATGAAGACAGGTATTTAAAAGAGGTTTGTATTACATCTAATGACTATCCAGACTATTTATTTAAATAAATTGCAGAACTAGTAGATTTAGCTGCGATATTCTTCTCGTTGGCCATTTCAGAAGTATGGAATTTTGTGAAACAGTGACAGATATGCCTAAAACTTCCTCTGAAAAGTCGTTTTCATTACAACTAACGATTTGAAGAACTGTATTTAAAAATTAAAAGGGTTGTTCAGAGTACTAGCACTAATACGTTTCTATGATCGTTTAGAATATTGTTTAGCGCAAGAAGACAGGCTCTTTGAACAAGAGCTAATTTAAACTTCTTGAATTTTGTCGTTTGAAATAAAAATAGTTTTATTTTTGTTTGCATCTTTTTTTTACTGAGTTAGTTTGTTCGGAAGAAATTATTTCTTTCTTCAGAATGCGTTTTACTTTAAGAACTACCTACCTTCTTTTACTGTACTGTTAATCTCTAAAAATCCTGTTTTTCAACTCTGAATTTATCACCTGAATTAATCACAGAATAACAGTACCTCATGCATTCTATCTGTGATATAATAACTAATTTAAAAAAATTACATTAGGCGTCTGCGTTGAACAATTAATTAAACAATCAACGCAGACGACCAGTGGATTAATATCAGAGTACTACCTTAGATCGACTGTCCATCGGTCTTGGCGTATTTTTAGGCAATCGTAAATTTGCCTTGATTTACTCGTGTTCGCAGTTCATGAATTTTCACTGTATACAGGATCTCTAGTTCGCATTAGAGTCCCTGTGGGACTCTAGTTCGCATTTTGTATGTGAGCCAGCCAAGTATGGTTTCAAATTACTTTCTGTTAGCGCCTCGGTGCCGACAATTTCAGATTTCGGGCCTTCCCCGCTGTAACCACCGGGTTGACTTAAGATGATGCAATTTCCGGCATCACGCATATATGTGGTGTAAGTTCAAGGGAGATAGATACATAAGGGATTTTCCTGCATGATGCAATCTCGAATACGACGCGCTTGGTAGCGTTCTGTTGAGTCAGTTCCGCTTAAGCCTTTTAGCCGAACGTATGGGTATGTTGTACACGAAGTAACAACCGTTGTCGTTAATAGGGATGTGTCTGTGTTCTGCGGGAGTTAGTTGTAAATTACGTACTACGCGATTTGTTTAGTTATTGCCGTTAAATACGTGCATACGCTGTTTAAGCGGATCTTCAAAGGAAAGCGCGTTTTAAGCACATCTACAGGATGGATCTTTGTCGTCTGTCGTTCCGATCTAGTCCCTAATCGTCGTGGCAAGTATTTCATTACAACACCTTCCCGGCTAAGTTGGGCGGCCACCCAGTCGTCGTACGTTAGAGCAGCCCCTAATTGGCAGCATCTTTAAGCAACCTCGCAGAGAACCTCTTACGTGAGGCCCTCCCCGCCTGTTTTCATCGGAAACTGCAGTTGTTGGAGCCAACAAAACGGTACTGTGAATTGTTATCTTCTAAGAGTGCTATATGTGTTCTAAAAGTGGTGAGCATATCGTAAACATTCGATGGACAATGCATGCTATTTTGTACTTTATAATATAAAATAGGTACCGCCCGCTTTGAGTTATACGGAACTTTATATATATTGTGGTTTCTTGACTCCAAGTACAGAGAAAAACCTAAACGGGTATTCAATACTTGTAGCTTCTTGGATTCAGGTGCCAAAAGATTTCAGTGGACGTTTAGTCTCCGTCTTAAGATAAATAACTTCTGTGAAACGTTGACTAACCCCGATTTTACTACATACTACATGTCCAAACTCATAAGTGTGTAAATATTGAGTCAATAGATCACCTTATTTTAATTCAACGCTTGTACTTTATTTGTGTGTGTTTATTTAAAGTGACTGGAACTTGTATTCTTGTCGCGCTGTGTATACTCCAGTGAAATTTTTAGTGAAAGAAATAACGAGTTATTTTTCGCTGCTTGTTGTTAGTTATCCACTCATGTCGCCCCTCGCTGATCACAGCCTGGCGCCACGTAGCTCAGGAAATAAAGAAATGACGTCGGGAGTAATAAAGGAAAAGATGAATTTTGGAAAGTTATTAGACCAATGCGAGAGATAATTATTCCCAAAACTCCACGTTCTTCCCTTTTGTGGTCCCCCCTCAGTGCCACTTCGAACTTCATATTCGTAGACTTGAGGAAACTGCTTTGTATCTCCGTAACCAATAGTCGTAATTATGTAATTTTATTGTAGGTTTATACTAAAAGAATGCTAGAAAAAGGGTTTTATTTAAGTTTACCTTAATGTTCACAGAAGTTTCTTAATTTTTATGAAATAGGAGAAAACGGTATTTTATTGCATAATTCAAAGTTGTGTTCATCCTTGTGTATGGTTTAAAAATTACAAAATGAGTTGTGCTACAATACCCTTTTAATTATTTACGGTGTATAGAGTTAAAATGTGCAATAAATACAATCATTTTGTTCTAGAAAGGCGGGTAAATTATAACATAAGAGAAAATCTCAAACTTTTATGTGATATTTGTTTAAATTATTTTGTAACTAAACAATCCCACATAAATCACATTCGAAATTGTAATAGTGTAAATAAAACTAAAATTAGAATGCCTGAAGGAGGTACATCAATAGAATTTGCAGACTATAGAAAAGATCTGTTTAGACTTGTTGAGACCTGGAATGTGAGTTATTGTCTAAGAATGTGCACGGTTGCTAAAAATAAATGTATGGAGTCAATGACCTCCATTAACAGTATCTGGGGGTTCAAACCTGTTCAGACCTGTTCTCGCTGTCTACTAAAAGAGCTGTAGACATGTTGAAAAAAATCGCAAGGAAATATGAAAATCTAGTTGCTATAAAATACCGTGTTCTGTTCTGTGTTGTTAAACTGATGTATGCGTTGTTTGTATTAGTGTTTCTAATTGTTAGAGTTTCCGTTAATTAGCTAAACTAACCTCAAAGCGCATAAATTTAATAACTTAATAATAAATTCGCCTTGCTCGTATTAAACAACGTGTGACTCTAAATATATTCTTCTTCACGCTATCACCATTAACATGACTGATATTGCATTCACATGTTGTAGAACAGCAGTGGATGAACATAAACTGGTAACCTGCTGTGTCTGTAAAAAAGGATACAAATACTCCTGCATCGATCTATCAACTTCAGAAGTAAGAACTATAATTTCAAAAAAGGGATTGTCTTGGAATTGTAATTGATGTGCTGAATTAGGCAGTAACTTAAATGATCTTAAAGCTGCTATCATTAGCCTTAAAAATCTGGTGTGATACACTCACACAACTTCCTTTTACAGTGATCTTATAATTAGTCAAAAATTTTATTTTTAATTTTTAACCATTTGTTAAAAATTTTCAAAAATTACAAATTCTACAAAAACGGTACAAAATCGAGTGTTAGTTGAAGAGACAAATTTTCTCTAGAATTTTAAGGTGAATTCAAAAATGTAATAATATACCGGGTGTTTTATTTAAAATAGGAGTTAATAAAAAAAATAGAAAAAAAAACAAAAGAAACCCACTTTAGAAGTATTCAACTGGAAAATCACCTATCTCACATCAATACACATTAAAAATGTAAGAAAAATGTAAAGTTTAAAAAAAATCGTTAGAGCCGTTTTTGAAAAAATCGAAAAAAACTGAAAAATCAGAAGAGTAAACACCTACTTCCGGTTATGCGATTTTCTTCAAAAGTTTGCTGTCTCATCTACATAGTACACAAAACTTATATATGAAGTTTCAATGCCATACCTCTTTTCGTTTTTGAGATATTCTGTTCACAGACAGACAGACACACAGACAGACAGACAGACAGACACACAGACACACAGACCAATGAAAAAAAATATGTTTTTTGGGATCAGGGGACTCTAAAACGTGAAGATCTGTTGAAAACTCAATTTCGAATTTTTGGGGTGAATCCAATACTTCCTTTATAGTAGTAAAAGGAAGTAAAAAAGAGCTAGGGGAAGTTAAATCTAAACTGTCTTTTGTATTCCAGCTGAAAAAAAATTAGCACAATATTTGCTATAATGATTTTTTAAGTAAAAGCATAAAAAATTAGCCAAGATAAGATCGAGAAATCAATTTTTCACGATTTTTAAAAAAGGTTTTTCTTTAGAAATTCATATATTGGTCAATTTTTATCGTACAGAAATAAAAAATAAAGATCTGGTGTGATACACTCACACAACTTCCTTTTACAGTGATCTTATAATTAGTCAAAAATTTCATTTTTAATTTTTACCATTTGTTAAAAATTTTCAAAAATTGCAAACTCTACAAAAACGGTACAAAATCGAGTGTTAGTTGAAGAGACAAATTTTCTCTAGAATTTTAAGCTGAATTCAAAAATGTAATAATATACCGGGTGTTTTATTTAAAATAGGAGTTAATAAAAAAATAGAAAAAAAAACAAAAGAAACCCACTTTAGAAGTATTCAACTGGAAAATCACCTATCTCACATCAATACACATTAAAAATGTAAGAAAAATGTAAAATTTAAAAAAAATCGTTAGAGCCGTTTTTGAAAAAATCGAAAAAAACTGAAAAATCACAAGAGTAAACACCTACTTCCGGTTATGCGATTTTCTTCAAAAGCTTGCTGTCTCATCTACATAGTACACAAAACTTATATATGAAGTTTCAATGCCATACCTCTTTTCGTTTTTGAGATATTCTGTTCACAGACACACAGACAGACACACAGACACACAGACAGACAGACAGACAGACCAATGAAAAAAAATATGTTTTTTGGGACCAGGGGACTCTAAAACGTGAAGATCTGTTGAAAACTCAATTTCGAATTTTTGGGGTGAATCCAATACTTCCTTTATAGTAGTAAAAGGAAGTAAAAAACTAAAATCTGCAGAATTTTCCTAGCTCTTTTTACTTCCTTTTACGATAAAGGAAGTATTGGATTCACCCCAAAAATTCGAAATTGAGTTTTCAACAGATCTTCACGTTTTAGAGTCCCCTGATCCCAAAAAACATATTTTTTTTCATTGGTCTGTGTGTCTGTCTGTGTGTCTGTGTGTCTGTCTGTCTGTGAACAGAATATCTCAAAAACGAAAAGAGGTATGGCGTTGAAACTTCATATATAAGTTTTGTGTACTATGTAGATAAGACAGCAAGCTTTTGAAGAAAATCGCATAACCGGAAGTAGGTGTTTACTCTTGTGATTTTTCAGTTTTTTTCGATTTTTTCAAAAACGGCTCTAACGATTTTTTTCAAACTTCACATTTTTATTACATTTTTAATGTGCATTGACGTGAGATAGGTGATTTTCCAGTTGAATACTTCGAAAGTGGGTTTCTTTTGTTTTTTTTTCTATTTTTTTTATTAACTCCTATTTTAAATAGAACACCCGGTATATTATTACATTTTTGAATTCTGCTTAAGATTTTAGAGAAAATTTGTCTCTTCAACTAACGCTCTATTTTGTACCGTTTTTGTAGAATTCGTAATTTTTGAAAATTTTTGACAAATGCTTAAAAATTAAAAATGAAATTTTTGACTAATTATAAGATCACTGTAAAAGGAAGTTGTGTGAGTGTATCACACCAGATTTTTTATTAAAAGAACTTTTTTATATCTATTAATAAATCAAACGCAAAGGAAAACACTCAAAGTTTTGATAACTTTCGGTACACAGTGTGTTTGATGGCATACGGAACATAGGGAAACGCCAATGTTAAATTCTGGTAAGGAGTCACATCGTCTTTGCATAGTCTGCACTCTGCAGCGATGCTTTGGCAAACTTGGCTCTGCGTGCATAAAATGCATTCATTTACGTCGTTCTACTCAAGCTATTTATTGACGTAAATTACACATTTTGGCTACAATATAATGAACAGATTGGTTACGCTTACAGTGCAGTTTTATTTTAAATTATAGCGAAAGTTAACGAACTGTAACTATTTTAGGAAACCATGATATTCTGAAATTCCATACTTATTTTGCCGTAGCTGAGCATAAGTTTACAAATGTGCACACACTTTAGAATTTAAGCACGCCAGAGTACTTGCCAGAATACCTCGCTACTTCCCGCGAGTGATACGTGAAGCCATAGAAATAGAAATACATCCAAATAATATAAACAGGGAAGATGGTTTTAAGCTTAGTAAAACGTGGACTTCTTTGATACACGATCTAAAGCATTACGACCACTGTGCGTCATCCGGCCACGCCCCACAGATTACGTTGCACTCGAACGACCAATCAGCGTCGCCACTCCGTGCTCCTGACACAGAAAACTATAAATAACTCCACACTGACCTTCAGTTCGATTCCCACGGCCGTCTGCCTTGATTCAGGTTTTTAGGTGGTTTTCCTGAGTCAACAGAGTACCTTCTCTGAGGTGAATGCCGGGGCAACATTTCTCCAGCTTTCCCTTTCAGTGTAAGAATTCCTTTATAATTTGGGATTGTTGCATGTGACCTTATTCTTAAAATATGAAGTTAATTATCACTATGATTTGCAAAACTCGCTAGTGCTCGTTTTGACAAACGTTATACTTGTCAAACAATATCGCACTTTTCATAACTGATTACGTAAATAACTATTACCAGAAGAAGACATGTTTTTTAACTACTACCAAGGCCTTCTTGATACGACGCCAACAACTCAGAGGCGGGGACTTTTAAAGGGTCGCTCTAGATTACTAAGGTACATTTGGGCCAAAAATTAGAACTACATTTTTTGAGGTAGGTAACTATTATGCCTGGCTTAATATCTCAAGCGCATTAAAATAGCCCATTACATTTTGACGTTTTCTGTCAGATTGTTTTACTAAGAAATTTGTCAAGTAAATTTGCCGCTTAACAAAAATCCCGAGAGAAAATTTACCAGATATAAGTATTTTATTAGGGCAAAACAGTTTGACAGAAAATCGCAAAAATGTGTTAGGACAACCCTGGTGTTTAGGACTGGTCCCTTCCCGTACTGTACCAACATTTTCAGCTTCCGCGTTTTCTCGCTTTATTTTGAACTCCTGGGCTAAGTTAGAGCTAATCGTTACAAGTACCGCTACCTGTTGCGCAGACCCCTTTCCAGTACTAAACTATTTGGTTCCGAATCCACAGCATAGTAAATATACTGTGCCGAATCCCTAGAATTCATGACAAGAACCGTTAATAGAGGAACTCAATCTTTAGTTTCCTTGGAAAGCGGGTCTCGCGTGAATGCTCGGTTGCGCACTCTGCGTAAGCTGGCTTATCTCATATTTAATCATCTCCTGGCGTCAGCCAGACGCCCTTTGTTGTATGGGATCCCCCGTTTTTCATGTGGAATTCTGATGTCAGAATTGCATAGAGTTGCCCAATATGACGCAACATATCCGTTGTTCGCTTAAGATAAAAAGAGAAAAACAATCTGATATTCTCGGGCGGCAACCGTGCTTTTCTTGGCGTGGCTTCGAGGCTTCAATCCTTGATCTGACGCTGTTAAGACCTGAAAGTAGTTAGTTGGTGCCTGTAAAAACCCTTGTTTAAGAGCGTGAACCTTCATTTTCAAGGGCCGAGTAATTATACTGCCTATCGCTTTCGTTGAACCTGTGCATTTGGGTGCAAATTTTACGCTTTTTGGGAAAGTCTGTCGTGAGAGTAATATCAAAGCACATATAACTACTAGATACTACAGTGTGGGTCGTCGTTGTTTCGTCGAAGTGACCGTTTCCCGAGACTTGCATAGCAAGGATTCTAAGCATTAGTCCTAGGAGGTTGGAGGCCACCCCCTGTCGTCTTCCCGTTCACCCCAGTTGCTCACGTCTTCATCGAGCAGTAACCAATCCAGCCCCCTGGTGAAGTATTTCCCACTGTCGTAATTCGATACTGCATTGCAGGTGCACTATTGAAAGTTACTGTTATTTTTATGATGATTTTTGAAGTTCAGCGTCTTAAGAAACATTGATTTGACGTCGTACATGAATTACGTCATTTGTTATTAAAGCTGTGGCGCCCGCTCCCTGTTTAGGAGAGCGTTAGTTATCTTTCATCAGCATGATTTAATGTAATTACCTATACTGGTACTTTTGTTGTTGTCGTGATTCAAAGAATGGTTTATTGAATGTTTACTAACCCCTGTATCTGCTTTGTTGTAATACATACCAATATGTGTGTGAATATTTAAAACCAATAAAGCATATCCATTTAATCTATTTTATATGATTTTTTTATTTGTGTTTATTTACATTTGTATGAACTTCCGTTGTTATGTTTTGTGTAATTTTATTGTACAGTGCCCAAGCAATCGCAGGGAGGCCACCAAAGGTAGGTAGAACTTTCTACAGCTGTGTAATGTCTCCCAGAAGCATCGAAACGAAGTCACAGCATTTGGATTTCGGATTTTGACCAATTGTATGTTAAGTGGATGTCTAAACCCCAATTTTAGTGGCGCCCGTTGATTTTTCCTATTGTCTTTGACGTAAATAACATCCCTAATAATAACCGCTTGTCCTAAGCTGTGCCGAGTCGAAACAAACCCCCCTCTCACTGAGTTCTTAGCCGGACAATAGCACGGCACAATTAGGAAAGCGTTGCTTTTCAAAATAGTTAAGTGTCTTAGTGACCCGTTTATACTGTAACAAATGTATTCAAGAAGTGTATCTCGCCTTTGTAGGATGTTATGTGTATTGCTAATAATATATTCAGCTTTCATACGATTAACTTTTCTATACAAATTTTGGATGTTGTTGCTTCATGCAGTGTCCGTGGATAGAGTTGACTATGTATATGATAGACAAATCACTTTTTAATTCCAATTTCATATTTGCAGTTAGGCCCTGTTTGACTTGAAAATAACTTTAAGTACATTTTTGCTTTTTTCAAATCAAGAAGGCCTTGGTGGTAGATTAGAATAGTATATTATGATACTAGTGTATTAGTACGCCTTTAAAGCACGTGCGACGAGTTTTCACGTCGCTAGTGTTTTAATGGCTGTTATACACGTGTATCATACGCTATTTTTCTACGATCGTTACAGAAATATAAAAACTTAGTTCGGTGACACTTTTCCGTCACATTGTGTTAGATATTTTAGGTTATTTTGGCATTCAAACTTACTGCAAGAGTGTTTTAATTTAGTATTAAAACACGCCTCCAATGGCAACCTGCGAATAAGACGTATTTCGGGCGCTAATATTAAGAGTGCTACAAACATCGCTTTTGACACTAGAAACAGTGCAAAAAGTTATCATTTTGACACGATCGTAGAAAGTAGTATATTAAAGTATGAGTGGATAACAAGGTCTTTAAAACACGCGCGAGTTTTCGAGCACGACGGCGTAGCCGGAGTGTTCGAAATACAGCAAGTGTTTTAAAGACCAGTTATCCACGACTACTTTACGCTATTTTTTATTATACCTCCAATACTGGAAATAAATTACGCACTAAAAATAATTTTTGTCGTGATAAATCGAGAGGGCATAATAATATTGCTACTATAGTTACTAGAATTATTTACGTTTTTGTCGCGTCAATGTCCGTTGTTGCATTCAATCGTTTCCTTGACTACCTTTAAAGCTCGGCGAGCTTTAATCGCCTGTATTCGCACGCTCAGGCGTGCTTTAAAGGGCGATTCTGATGCAGGTATAATAAAATAGTATATTAAAGTATGAGTGGATAACAAGGTCTTTAAAACACGCGCGAGTTTTCGAGCACGACGGCGTAGCCGGAGTGCTCGAAATAGAGCAAGTGTTTTAAAGACCAGTTATCCACGAATACTTTACGCTATTTTTTATTATACCTCCAATACTGGAAATAAATTACGCACTAAAAACTTGGAAATAATTTTTGTCGTGATAAATCGAGAGGGCATAATAATATTGCTACTATAGTTACGGGAATTATTTACGTTTTTGTCGCGTCCATGTCCGTTGTTGCATTCAATCGTTTCCTTGACTACCTTTAAAGCTCGGCGAGCTTTAATCGCCTGTATTCGCACGCTCAGGCGTGCTTTAAACGGCGATTCTGATGCAGGTATAATAAAAAATATTTTTTACAGGTAAAATACCTTTTTTGTACAAAAAATTTTTATTGTAAAATTATGATCCGTTGTAAAATTTCAGAAATAGCGGCGTACCTTTATGAAACTGTGTTTATTAGATGAACTACTTTTTCTATATGCAAATTAAATAATTGATGCAGTTGATGGCTTTTATCGCAACTAACTAAATATCTAAAGTGACAAACCAGAGGATAATCAAAAATATGATAAATGTATATGTAACATATTTCAATATAAATTTTAAATTTAGCATATTATTTTGATGGGTACCTCAGTACTGGATGTTTTGTGCACCTTGAGGTTCATAATGTACATTATAATTTGAGAAGATATTTGTAGTGTTTGAATATTTTGTATTGTGTCGTCAACTACATATTACATTTTATATTTGTGTCTATTTAATTTTACAAAATGATTAACATTTATTCTTTACAATGTAAACCAAATTTTAAATAATTTTTAATTAACAACTGATGAAGCAATCACAAATTGCGAAACGTCTTGTAAACTTTTTATAACATTAAACATGTTTACGACTTATTGATTTTTTATTATTCTAATAATTAAAATCATGCATTATTAATACAACACATATTTCCAAAATTTTTGACATTATTTATCTCCATAAAATATAACTTAAATTTCTAAATGTCATTTCACAATTTGAATTTATTCTTATGAAGGTATTTGTCTTACAGAGCTATGGAGTTGAAACCCGAAGAACCATTATATGTTTACAATCGTGCACTGGCATATATCGGAATGGAGATTTATATATTGTGCGTTAAAGACTGCAAAGCGGTTATTCAAAGGGATTCTAATCATTCCAAGGCCTACATAACTCTTAGGTAACCATATTTGAGTGATAATTAGTAGTATTTTATTTTTATTCACTTTCAGTGAGGCCTATTTACAAATGGGCGACTTCAGAAAAGCAGAGAGAGAATGCAAGAAAGCTGTAAATCTAGAACCTGATAACGATGAATATAGAGAAAAATTATGGCTGATTCAGGGAAAGCTGAAAGAAGATTTCTGGTAATATTACAATTTTTTTTATTCCAGGTGGAAGTATTTTTTTCATTCCATATGCAAGTAATTTTATAGGTGCATTAAGAAATTGGTACAGTGGTAGAATAAAAATATATTTGTTGCAATATTTAATTATTCACTTGCTAACTATGTCAAATTAAGAATTCAGTAAAGCGTACTATTAATGTAAACGTATGTTGTCAACTTATTAAAAGCAAATAAAGATTTCAAGTGAAATTAGGGTATTCGTGGATTATTGTAATAAAATAATAATCATTAGTTGTTAATACTAACATTTATAACTATGTTGGAAATTAACTGTACGAGCTGAAGAAATATTTGAAGATCAAACTGCTAGGAGTATTTAAGGAACCCAAAACAATCTAGTTCCAAAATACACACTAAAGGCACTATAGGTCAATGCAATTTACAAAGAATCAAAAGCTTATGAACTATGATATATTGTAGTTCAATGACACATCTTAGAACTAAAAAATACTTGATTTGGTCTCTTCTATTAGCAGTTTGGGCATTGCATTATCCTTCGCCCAGTATTTTTCCAAATCGTTAACATAGTAAAGAAGACATTTATTAGAAAAGCTACAACCTTTGTAAATATTATAATCACAATTAATTTCGGGCAAAATATTTTAAAAAAAGCTTTGATTAGCCATAATACAAAATATTAAATTATCTTAAATGGTGTTTATCTATCTGTTTAGAACTAAAATTAACGTAAATTGTTTGTGAATATAATTATTCTAGTGTGATTATAGTTGCTCATTTTGCTTAGTACTTTAGAGTACTAATAATTTCAAGACCAATGAAATAAAATATTGGATCGAGATGAGAGTTATGAGCACCATGAGTACCACCTTTCATTAAGTCGAACTTTCAACAAATTTTTAAGGCGAATAAAAAGTAAAGTTCGGGTACTTCATTCCAGTGAGAATAATGTAAGACTGTACATGGATGAATTATGCAAAGTTAGACATAGGGAATTTACTTAATGTTACCATGGCGTTTGTAAACAAAATAACAACACAGTGACTACAGAAAAAACCGACAATTGTTACTAGCATGGGTAAACTGATTAATGCTAGAATAAAGTTGTCTTACATTATTCACACGGTATATAAATAAAATGCATATTGTTGGTGTAAAACATATTGCAACTTTCTATCAAATAGAAAAGTTTATTATATCCAAAGCTCTAGGTATTCGTTTAAGAATATCTAAAACGAAAACGAACACGCAAAATGCACAATAAAGTAGATACCTACCGTTGTAAATCTGTGGCAATGCACAATGTAGATTTCTTAAGTGGGAAGGTATAAAATAGTATATTATTATACTAGTTTAACAAGAGGGCCTATTGTAGCACGAGTGATTTTGGGGTAACGAGCGTAACGAGGAGTGCTCCAATGCAGCGAGTGCTACAATGCCTCTTATTAAATGAGTATAATATACTATTTTATCTACTTTGCATAAAAAAATCATCAAAAACTTTTAATTTTGACATTTCATAAATGTGACAATCTGTCAGTTATTTGAAACACGTAGGCTGTGTCAATGTTTTTCATATGAAAATAACAATGCAAAAACAGTGTTATAATGGACTCCATTGTAGCACTTTTTTCGGTGTTATAAAAACCATATTGTGACATCTAAGTAGATAAAGTCATTTTAAGCGTATTAGACTACATACGTACCCACCGTTTTATTAATTTTGTGATCACTTGAAGTTCTGTGGATTTATTATTTATGTGAGTACTAACTGCAAATAAAATGTATATTTCTCATTGATACAACATTGTTTGTTTTACTATTTACTTACTCATATATTTACTTATCCTAAGCATTTATTTAATTAGCTATTAGTAATTCCCAACCCCAACTCCGCCACTGGTTTTGAGCCGCTACTGGAGTCGGCCATTTTATATCTGATGTCATAAGTGGCATTTCATATGGCCAGACTGTTTATATAAACTGAGTGTACCCGGTACTGATAGTCTGAGTGAGGTATTGTTTTGTGGTCTGAGTTACTGTTGATAATCCATTTGCTACTGGGACCGCTTTCAAGATGTCCAGAAGCCAATAACTCTAACTTAGAGCTTGTGCCAAGGTAATTAGCTATGTCCCGTTGTCTTTTGCTTGCACAGACATACATTCACCAATTCTCGAAATAAGAGCGATAGTGTTTTTCGAACTTGTGTTTAATTGACACACCAAAAAAATCGCTTGATGCACTGGTACAAGAAAGTTTTATTTTTAAATCGAAATTCTTAACCAACTACATAGGTAACTATAGGCCTATTTAGCCTAATGTTTCCATTTTCCGCTTCCATTCGCCGGAATCTTTTCGCCGAAATTCAATTCGCCGGAAGTCTTTTGTCCGGAATGCATTTCGCCGGATATCAAGATCGAGAATACTATGCTGATCGTGGGGACAATACCGGTCGTGGTACTAAAAAAATTACCAAAGACTGCAACTAACCTAAACAGGCTAGAACGGGACACAGTACTTTGCCGAATTTCGTTACAAGACACGCACCCTACAATAGGACGAAACGGAATCCGGCGAATAGCTTTCCGACTGTAGACGGTATTGTTTTGTGCTGCGCTACGCGTCTCGGTTAACTACTTAATCTCTCGACAGGAATGAAACACTTTCCACCTCGGTATGTAATATACTATTATTCGCAACCATATATGTAATGTTAACATTCCTGACCTCATTTGAGTGGGGAAAGTCGTACATTTCAGCTCGCTACTTCCCGCACTCACTTCCCGCTCAAATGCGGGAAGTACATTCTCGACCGCTGAGTAGGTAGGGACACTGGAAATCTCGTTGATCCATTCATGCGCGTCACAACCTGACGTATCATAATATAATAATTTTTCCAATTATTGTTTAGAATAAAGTGGTAGCGAATAAAATAGTATACAAACCTCGACAGGAAGTTTCCTTAGTCTCGACAGTAATGAAACACTTCCCATCTCGGGCTGTTATATACTATTGATTACAACCACTTGCTTTGTGATTACAAACAAATGGATCTTCCATTTATCATTGCATTTTTGTAATTACGATAAAACGGTTGCGTGTGCTTCTTGCAATGTCACTATTCGTAGTTTTTTGGCAATTTCTGCAAACAGAAGACATTTTGTGGATTTTCTGGTGGATCATGGATTAGTCGGGAGAGAACGACGCTGCTCCGGGTGCGATGGGGTTGCATCGGTGAATATAAATTCATTTACCTACAACTGTCGCAAGATACGCTACGAGGATCGTTCTGCCCAGAAGAAAAAACGGCGTAAATTACAATGCTCGTTTACTAAATCTGCCGGAGCTGGAACTTTCTTTTCGAATAGCAAATTGTCGCTGGAAGATATCAGCTATTTCTGCGTGCTTTGGTGTTTGGTCCGTTACCCACGACAAGAATTCGTAAAACGAGAACTACAATGGCCTTCAAGAACCATTGTGGATTGGTCTTCGTTCTGCCGGGATGTTTGCATTCATTGGGAAACAAACAACTCCCGGAAGATTGGTGGTCCCGGAACAGTCGTCGAGATCGACGAGGCCAAGTTTGGGAAAAGAAAATTCAACAGAGATAGGCGAATTGAGGGTCAGTGGGTCTTTGGGAGATTCGAACGCGGCAGTAAGCTGGTATTTCTGGTACCGGTTCCACAGAGAGATGATGATACCCTCCTAGAGGTTATCAAAGAGTGGATCCTGCCTGGCACTACTATAGTGTCTGATTGCTGGAAAGCATATAACACGTTGGGCCAGGAAGGTTTCACTAATCTCCGTGTGAATCATTCCCTGGAATACGTGAATACTGACGACCGCACAGTTGACACCCAGAACATTGAACGGACGTGGAGGGATGTTCGAGGTGGAATCCCCCGTTATGGCCGATCTGCTCCTCATTTTGTCGGTTATCTGGCGGAATTTCTTTTCAAGCGAAACTTTCAAGAAGAGGTGGTTTACCGCTTCTTCAAAGAAGCGGCCTCACTCTATCCACCGGAATATCCATAATATTTCTTCTTTATAAAAACGCCCTTTTCAGGGCCAACAATTTCATTACGAAAAAGAATTTTCACAAAACGTAGCTAGTAACGCTCTTGCCTTCTGGGTCTTTTTATCGTATTATTATTGGCTTATATCATCCTTGCGTAGATACTAAGCTATCAAGGGGAGCGGTTGGCAAGAGGGGGCTGTCGAGGGAGCGATCCTCTGGTGACGCGATCCTCTGGTGACGCGATCCTCTGGTGACGCGGTCCTCTGGTGACGCGATCCTCTGGTTAGGTTAGGTTAGGTTAGGTTAGGTTAGGTTAGGCTAGGCTAGGCTAGGCTGGGCTGGGCTGGGCTGGGCTGGGCTAGGCTAGGCTGGGCTGGGCTGGGCTGGGCTGGGCTGGGCTAGGCTAGGCTATGCTAGGCTAGGCTAGGACGTGGAGGGATGTTCGAGGTGGAATCCCCCGTTATGGCCGATCTGCTCCTCATTTTGTCGGTTATCTGGCGGAATTTCTTTTCAAGCGAAACTTTCAAGAAGAGGTTATTCACCACTTCTTCAAAGAAGCGGCCTCACTTTATCCACCGGAATATCCATAATATTTCTTCTTTATAAAAACGCCCTTTTCAGGGCCAACAATTTCATTACGAAAAAGAATTTTCAGAAAACGTAGCTAGTAACGCTGTTGCCTTCTGGGTCTTTTTATCGTATTATTATTGGCTTATATCATCCTTGCGTAGATACTAAGCTAACAAGGGGAGCGGTTGGCAAGGGGGGGCTGTCGAGGGAACGATCCTCTGGTGACGCGATCCTCTGGTGACGCGATCTTCTGGTGACGCGGTCCTCTGGTGACGCGATCCTCTGGTTAGGTTAGGTTAGGTTAGGTTAGGTTAGGCTAGGCTAGGCTAGGCTGGGCTGGGCTGGGCTAGGCTAGGCTAGGCTATGCTAGGCTAGGCTAGGCTATGCTAGGCTAGGCTAGGACGTGGAGGGATGTTCGAGGTGAAATCCCCCGTTATGGCCGATCTGCTCATCATTTTGTCGGTTATCTGGCGGAATTTCTTTTCAAGCGAAACTTTCAAGAAGAGGTGGTTCGCCACTTCTTCAAAGAAGCGGCCTCACTCTATCCACCGGAATATCCATAATATTTTTTTCTTTATAAAAACGCTCTTTTCAGGGCCAACAATTTCATTACAAAAAAGAATTTTCAGAAAACGTAGCTAGTAACGCTGTTGCCTTCTGCGTCTTTTTATCGTATTATTATTGGTTTATATCATCCTTGCGTAGATACTAAGCTAACAAGGGGAACGGTTGGCAAGAGGGCGGCTGTCGAGATGGCGATCCTCTGGTTAGGTTAGGTTAGGTTAGGTTAGGTTAGGCTAGGCTAGGCTAGGTTAGGTGGTGCACGTCGGACGTATTACTAGCCACTGCCTTTTTTGATAAATAATTATATGTACGCAGCGGGTTTCTATTTAAATTATGAGGTATCTATCTACTTTATAGGTAGTCTGTGGGTAAGAGCAGTGTTTAAACTTGATTTAAATACACATAAATTTTATTTTCTAAAATTTACGAAATCCAGTCGCACGTTTTTAGATGCAATTCTGATTTAATAGCAAGAAGTTTTTAATACCGCAATCACCAGTATTTGCTTCATAATTACTAAATTTAATATGTTTAAATTAGATTAAACATATATAAATTTCAGTCCAAATTTACGGAACATTATTCATAATTTAAAAGCCAGTGTTATTTCGCAATCAGACGAGTTAAAAACTAGGAAAACTGCAGATCTGCACCTCATGCACAAAACCGACCTACAAGTGCAGGTTCAACGGGCGACCTTCGCTCCAGGAGGAAATAAAACCGCTAAATTGCTACGTTTTTGTTTTTGTTTTGTAATTGTAAACGCTTTGGCCCAGTAAACTGTACATTTGAACTTTGATATTGTTACTTAGTTAAGCGTTTTAGTTTTATATAAATACAAGTTTATTTTCATAATAAAACAATCTGCATTTAATGTTTGATTCATTCACTACCCCTTCTAAGCCATAATATTTATGGGGCATGAGGCTGTGCTCCAGGGGTTAGTTTTTCTACTGTCGTCCGTTCAAGTACCATTGACTACATTGGTTTAAAACGTAAACACAGTCTTGTTTACGTGCTTGGCGGATAGAATCAGCGCAAAGTAACGGAATCCTGAATCAGCCTCTCAGGCAATTCTGTTCAGCAGTGTATTTAGTTACATATAGGTTGGTAGTACTTGCAGATGACGCATTTCGATATTGTTATTAGTAGAGAAGTGATGGAAGTGAGGTTAAGGAGTGATTTGTGGAAAAACGGTAAGATTTTTCGTGTCTTCCGACATCAGAAATAGATTTCTGAGGTCCAAAAACAAACATTTACATCAACACGTTTTGAAAAAAGTGATTTTTGAGCGCTTCGGGGCTTTGTAAACTGTTACTATTTTTTCATAAATTTGCAGTTTTATTAACGAGGGCGAAGCCCGAGGTTCTTCGACTTCAATAATGACAGGGTCCAATACCGGAAGCCATTTATTGCGGAATCACAATGGTCGTGAAAGCCTCCGAAATCAGTTCAATGACCTATATGTCACTTTTGCTAGTCCTGTGCAGAACGTTACGTTAAGGAAGTTTCAGGCAAATTATTATCTTTATCTACTCCTACTGTATAATGGCCATGAAGTATGATTCATAATTCACAGCTTGCAGCCAATCATAAAATTCTATTTTCATAATTAAATAGTTTGCAAGTTGCAGCCAATCAGAAAATTCTATTTTCATTATTCAATAGGTTGTAGCCAATCACAAAATTCATTTTTATTATTATATAACTTTTGAAGTTAACAGCTGTCACAAATATAATTCGGGAATATGAACACAAAACTTCTATTACATAGGAGTAGATAAAATAGCGTATTACATTCGCGATTATGGCCATGATTCACTCAGATGAGTTGCGTTTTGTGGAGAAAATGTCCTCTTCGCGAATAATGACTGTCATAATCGCTCATATAATAATATACTATTAATGTCCTATTTTACGTCAAGGGTTAAGCGATAGATTACGGCACATTAATTATAATGCGCATTTGAACTTTCCTTGTGGTTCAGGTTCCAATTTTCATGTCTCGTGCGTAAACGGCCACTTTTAGCACTTGTTGCGCAAATAGCTATTTTCTACGACCACTACTAAACGTAGGCCTTTTAGCGCTAGCTTTTTTCACTAAAAGTGACGTTTTATAATTCAGCGTGTTAAAAGTGAAATCAGTTGTTTACTTTTAGCCCATGTGTAAAGGTAAACAGCTAGTGTTGGATTTAGAATTTCGAACTGGAAGCGAGGTTGTAAAGTTATTCTAGTTACTTGTTTCGTTAGAGGTAAAGTGTTTTTTAAATAATTAAATCACTATGTAATGAATAAAGTAAAATGTGTACATTTATAATTACCTTTGATAACTAACTTTGACAGCTACTGGCTCCAGAAACATTCACCTGCGCGTTAAGGCCATCTCTTTATTATGACAAATTATAACTGTCACAAATGCAAACCTTTGTTAAATCGACATTTATGGATTAATAACAGTAAATTAAAGGCCGTAGAAAAAATATTGTTTGCAAACTCGTGCTAAAAGTGGTTTATGCACGAGACATGCCGAAGCCGAAGGCTGAGTTTCATAATTTTCATGTCTTGTGCGTAAACGGCCACTTTTAGCACTTGTTGCACAAATAGCTATTTTCTACGAACACTACTAAAAGTAGGCCTTTTAGCGCTAGCTTTTTTCACTAAAAGTGACGTTTTATAATTCAGCGCGTTAAAAGTGAAATCAGCTGTTTACTTTTAGCCCATGTGCTAAAAGTAAACAGCTAGTGTTGGATTTAGATTTTCGAACTAGAAGCGAGGTTGTAAAATTATTCTAGTTACTTGATTCATTAGAGGCAAAGTGCTTTTTAAAATAATTTAAAGCATTATGTAATGAATAAAGTAAAATGTGTACATTTATAATTACCTTTGATAACTAACTTTGACAGCTACTGGCTGCAGAAACAGTAACCTGTGCGTCTATGCCATCTCTTTACTATGACATAAATTATAACTGCCATAAATGCAAACCTTTGTCAAATCGACATTTATGGATTAATAACAGTGAATTTAAGGCCGTAGAAAAAACATTGTGTGCAAACTCGTGCATGAACGTCCACATTTAGCACTTGTTGCACAAATAGCTATTTCATAACACCTACTTGTTATTTGTCAACAGAACTGTCAACCTGACTGAAAAGTTTCCCATAACAGCCATGGCTGTTATACATGTAACAGTCTAGGTCGTTAAGAAATAACAGAACAATCACATTTTAACATTGGCAATACTAAAATGTATAATTGGTGGCACTGTAAGTCTATGTCAAATTTGAGGTTAGCAGGGTAGGCTTTGCGTCAGTCTGTGTCAAAACTGACGCAAAACCTAACCTAATAACATCGAATTTGACATAGACTTACAGTGTTACCAACAATACATTTCAGTATTGCCAAACATATTTTTTTTCATAGGTGACTGATACGACGAGTTTTCTAACACCCGTTACTAATACTTTTTAACTTTTTCATTTAAATTGCTCTAAAATTTCAATTTTTGTAGGTGTTATGAAAAATATTCAACGACATACGGCCGTTATCGCATCGTTAACATAACTTTATTAGGCTCGGCCTAACGACCTCGGCCACAAATTTATCCTCGTTTGTTGCTTACTAACGGCCTTGTGTCGTTAATAATTATATGGTAGCACGCTTAAACTTATTATTCCTTTATTAAAATTACATTATTTGCCTAAAGTAAGCAATGACGTACGCGAAATCACTAATAATCGAACAAGAAATGCAAAACAAATTCCACTTTGCTTCATCATTACCGAATTATAGCACCACACGTATAAAACAATTGGAAACTATGTTTTTTAAATGGAACAATTACTTTTGAATTATATTTCATGAACTCAAAAATAGGAGGCCGTGATTTAAATTGGTTTGACAATTTGATGTACGAACACCCTAGAGTTATTCAATTTTATGGCTTTTTCTATCATTGTTAACTAGGCGTGTTGTTGGTACTGGCTGCTGGTGGTGGACGCTGTCCTGCTGACGGGTTTTGTACTACAAAAATTTAAAAAAATATTTTCTCACACATGCAAAACATTACCAAACTTGCTTGGTTCTTCGAAGAAGGCTTTTTCTATCGTTGTTTTAACTAGGCGTACTGTTGGTAGTAGCTGGTGAATAGAACAAGTATATTCCCATAATTACTACATTCGTGCATGTTTGGACAAAACGCACAAGTATTTTAAATACAGGCGGAAATAATTACTACCTTATTCATGTCTGTAATACAACTGCGTCATAAAGGTTATTGTAATACTAAAGGACTACTGAGGCAGCTATACGTGCCAACATAAACTTATCTTTCCTAAAGCTTTTCACATGATGTACTTTCATTATTTGTTTCCATATTTCTAAATAGAAATAAATAAACAATTGTAAGTGTATTTAAGTACATTAACTCATGCATATGCTGTAGAAAATAAAGTTACTGAACCAAGAGCATCTGGATAGTAGATATCATATTGATTATGGATTGCTTTATAACATTCGCCATTCATACTACCCTCTTCTGAACTTAAACCGTATGAACAAGCATGCTTCCATCCAGAAGCTCACGATTCAAAACAAAGTTAACAAATACGATATTTTGTATTTAACAAGTGATATCGTATCACTTCTGATTTACATAATAAATTATAGCTATTAAGGCAACTAGTGTTTTACAGAGGGTTTAAAAATCGAGGTCGATCATGTTAAAATTCGAGCGAAGCGAGAATTTTATGATCGACCGAGATTTTTAAACTGTAAAACACGAGTTGGCTTCAATATTTTTTCTACAGCCGAGGAGTTTGTTACCTTAAATGCCCTCGGGGCTTCTCCCCTCTCTAAAGCGGCCCTCGGGGCTCCACCCCTCTCCAAGGGGGCCCTCAGAACTCTGCTCCTCTCCAAGGGGGCCCTGGGGGCTCGGCCCCTCTCCAAGGGGGCCCTCAGGGCTCGGCCCCTCTTCAAGGGGACTCTTGGAGCTCCACCCCTCTCCAAGGGTGCCCCCGGGGCACCGCCCCTCTCCAAGGGGGCCATCGGGCTCCGCCCCTCTCCAAGAGGGCCCTCGGGACTCGGTCCCTCTCCAAGGGGGCCCTCAGGGCTCGGCCCCCCTCCAAGGGGGTTCTTGGAGCTCTACCCCTCCCCAAGGGTGCCATCGGGCTGCGCCCCTCTCCAATCGGGCACTAGGGGCTCCGCATACAAATCGGTCCGATATAATAACTGTACTTTTAATCTTCACAAATAAGATTTTATAAACTCTTAAAGTATTCCGTGCTTTAAATGGAATGGCGTGTTTTATAGACAACATAAAGCACGCCGCGACCCTTGGAAACAGTTTAAAATCACGGCTGTAGAAAAAAATGTTTATCAACTCAGAGTTTTGCATCTGTAGGAGATGTCATTTTCACTACCGTACATATACAATTTGGTTGTTTTTCCGTGTGGGTCTTCTTGTGTCGAGCTAAATGAGTTCTTTGCACTGTTCAGTATTCACAATCGGAATAACGATAAGGTTTTTCTCCAGTATGGAACTTTATTGTCGAAGTAAACTACTTCTACGCAAAGTTCTGTATTCACACTCAGTACAAGTATGAGGTTTTTTTGCCATATGGGACTGGATATGGTTAGCTAAATCATCTTTCGGCATTGTTGTGTATTCACAATTAGAACAATCGTAAGGTTTCTCCCGTGTATGAGACCAGATGTGTCGTTTCAAAGGAATTTTCTGCATTGCTTTGTAGCCACAAATAGTACAACAAACAGGCTTTTCTCTTGTATGAGACCGTACATGTGTAATTAAATGGCTGCTTTGCTCCGTTTTGTATTCACAATTAGGCCAACTAAAAGGTTTCTCTTTTATGCGTGAGACTTCATATGTCGAACTAACCTACTTTTTTGCAAAGTTCTGTATTAGCGTTCAGTAGGTCACATGGTTTTTCTCCCATATGAGATTGGATATGGTTAACTAAATTACCTTTCCGTGTTGTTCTGTATTCAGAATAGGGATGACCGTAATGCTTCTGTCCTGTATGAGACCGCATATATCTAACTAAACTATCTTTCTCTACTGCCGTGTATCCACATTCAGGAAAAGCGTAGGTATCATTTTTCACCTGCATATATCTGCATGTGTGCAACTAAATGAGTTTTTTCTCATTACCTTGTATTTACAATACAAGCAACTGTACGGTTTTACTCCGTAAAGGATCTCATCTGCCCTGTTCAATATATATCGTAGCAAATTCATGGGTGTCCACGTTTTCTCCAAGTTCTTGTATAATAAGTAATAGTATATTACATACTGAGGTGGGAAGTGTTTCATTCCTGTCGAGACAGGAATGAAACTTTTCACTGTGGTATGTATAATATTTTATTCACAATTATCTAATTTTAAAAATAACTAGAATTGAATTCTGAATAATAGATATCTTGATGTAGCAAATATTTTTGTTATCATGAAAACAACCAACTCAATTAATTTAATAAAAAGTAGCTGTTAATTACTAAAATGTGTTGCCTAAGGAGCATCAGCTAGAAGTTTACATAGTAAATTAGAACCTAGGTATAGGAACTATTAGAAAATGTTGTAGTGTTCTGTATATATATATTACAGGCTTCTTGGTCCTTCTTCAGTACATCATGTTCATATAAAAGGTACAAATAACATCTATAATAAAATATTTACATTAATAATAAAATTTTGGTTAATGAACTGTAGATTTAGTTAATTTTTTCAAACTTATCAGTAGTAGAAAATTAAAATATTTATATATAGTTATTTTAAACAAAAATATAAAATAAGTTACCTGTAGTAATGAGTCTGGAACTGTTAATTAGTAACGCAAATAACACAAGATCGTACTAGAACTGACACATTATTGACAAAATTTTGTGGAGCAAAGTCAAACATTCCATTACACCAGCCGTTGCTAGGTAATTTACAATAAAACTGTACAAGAATAGTATTCCCGGCCTAGGCAGGGAATATTTTTCGAATGCAATTATTGATTATTCCCCCTCCAAGGGGGCCCTTGGGGCTCCGACCCTCTCCAAGGAAACCCTCTGGGCTCCACCCCTCTCCAATGAAGCCCCCGGGTCTTCGCCCCTCTCCAAGGGCCCCTCGGGGCTCCAACCCTCTCCAAGAGGGCCCTCGGGGCTCTAACCCTCTCCAAGGGGGCCCTCGGGGCTCCGCCCCTCTCCAAGGAAACCCTCGGGGTTCTGACCCTCTCCAAGGGAGCCCTCGGGGCTCCGACTTTCTCCAAGGGGGCCCGCGGGGCTCCGGCAATTTCCAAGGGGGGCTTCGGGGCTCCGCCCCTCTCCAAGGAAGCCCTCGGGGCTCCTACCCTCTCCAAGGGGGCCTCGGGGCTCCAACTCTCTCCAAGGGGGCCCTCGGGGCTCCGACCCTCTCCAAAAGGGCCCGTGGGGCACCGCCCCTTTCCAAGGGGGCCTTCGGGGCTCCGCCCCTCTCCAAGAAAGCCCTTGGGGCTCCATCCCTCTTCAAAGGGTCCCCGGGGCTCCGCCCCTCTTCAGAGGGGCCCTCGGGGCTCCGCCTCTCGAGACGCATTCACTCAATCAGGGACATGGCTTCTGTAATTGTCGTGACGAACACACACGTTTGGATCGTTCTCTTTTATTATATAGAGGATTTAAAAAGACACGTTTTCTTAATTTTGTAATTACTAGTATCGATTGGCGGAAAAATAGTATGTGTATCTTGGACGAAAAGGGTAACATTCCCAGACTCCTGTGTTGTTGGGCTCGGCATTCGCCTCGCCCAACAATATTCACTGTCGTCTGGGAATGTTACGCTTTTCGTCCTAGATACACAATATACTATTGTTTAAAATAACTATATATAAATATTTTAATTTTCTACTACTGATAAGTTTGAGAAAATTAACTAAATCTATAGTTCATTAACCAAAATTTTATTACTAATGTAAATATTTTATTATAGATGTTATTTGTACCTTTTATATGAACATGATGTACTGAAGAAGGACCAAGAAGCCTGTAATATATATACAGAACACTACAACATTTTCTAATAGTTCCTATACCTAGGTTCTAATTTACTATGTAAACTTCTAGCTGATGCTCCTTAGGCAACAAACCCACTCAATATTTTTGTTACCATGAAAACAACCCAGTCTTCAGGATGTAATATTTTTCGGAGTATGTAATAATTTCTCGGCTAGTTTCAGTAATCATCTAGTTCCCAGCTGTTGACATGTCATAAAATTGACACATTACAATGTGATTGCGAATAAATGATTGGGATTTGCAATAACGTCCATGTTCCTTGCCTTACGCGATGGGGCAATCCTGCTGTTTACGGCTCCCATCTTCCCATTTTGAAGTACCACTCCTAGAGCTAGTAATATAGGGGGGTGTTGCAAAGATATGGGTCGATTAGAAGCAGCTCATTTCCATAAAGAAATTGCGAACACTAGAAAAATGCAAATTAGCAAGACAAATAAATTTTAATTCACTTACATTATATTACGAATAAATTATTAGCAATAAAACCGTTTCCATTACAATTGAAATTCGATTATTTCTGTAATTCTGAGCAAATTCTTTAATAAACTTTTTCAATAAAACTAAGCCTACTACAATTTTTCAACTTCCTGCATTTATTTTTGATGGCAGTAAACAGAGGAAGATATATGGGTGTGTAGGGGAGAAATGAAATATACTGTATTTGTAAATACCAAACAGTGTTACGTTTATTGAATATTAAAAAGTGCGAAACATGTAACTACAAACAATAAATTAAATTATTAATAAAAAAAGTACAAATATATTTACAAAAATAAACTAAATTGTTATTAAAAAAGTGCATATACGGAGTGTCCCATAAAGTTCTAGAAAAGTTTCTTAATTATCTATTTATAAAAATGTAATCTTCATAAAAAGTTCTACATTACTCAAAAACCAAAATGCGCTCATAAAATTCCAAAATTATCTGATATACTGGAAGGATCACATAATAATAATTCGGCGAAAGAGTAAAGTACCCTTATTTTGAAGGCCACAAAAAATACGATTGCCATTATTTATCATTTTTTAATTTAAGACTGGAGTTCTACTTATTTTATTATTAATTATTGCTTTTTGTGTTGCACATCTTTGAATGTAATTGAATAAAATAAAATTACGGACCTTACTACAAATATAAAAATCTGGCAACTGTAAATACATGTGCAATTTTTTTTAAGCAATTCTGTTTGTTTTTTGTAAATATTGCAAAGGAACCCCTATCTGGTGCCTGTTTGTAATTATTTATTTATTTTGGTATAAAAATAATATAAGTTAAAACGCTGCTGGAATATCTCAGGTTGTAGCTGCTTCCCTGCCCGCCAAAGTTGATTCGGACGTTCTTGCAGACTCGACTGATGTCCTGGACTGCTAACCTCTGGATTCTTATGGTAATTTCCGTCGTAGTCGAAGATCGTAACTTTCAGTTGGACGGCTCATGAATCCTCGGAGCTGAGATTTGTAAAAATGTAAATTTTTCGTTGCAGAAACTGCTGCAAACGTTAGCAGAGGTACACTACCACATTGGCAATCAAATGGACCACTTTTGATATTATAAAATGCTGATTTATTATTATAAAACATTAATTAAATGTGGAGCACAAATTCGACAACCTTTCAAATTAATTTTATTCAATTGTTCTTTTTTTAATGACAAAAAAGCATCATGTTGCTAAGATACGGTGTTATTCTACTATTAACTGGAAATTAGGTTTGATAATATTTACCATAAATAGAATAAAATTTGATTAAATGGCTTACAATCTAACATTTTCTTAAAATCTAAAATATTATCTTTTTGCTTATAACTAATTTCCATAGCGTTGCACTCACAAACGTTTTTAATTTCACTGCTCTGCCTTTACACTATGTTTTTAGTTATTAAAGCACTGCATTTTGAGTTCCGCACTTTTCGCGTCGCTTGCCTCTTTTCTGTTGGCTTCATCTTGCTTTACCTTTCAGCTTGCTCACAATTTTCATAGTCCTTTGCTTTTATTGAAACTACGCTCCTTTTTATGCACGTAACAACCTTTTTGTGTCAATTACTTTCGTTCGGTCTGGCTTTACATGTGCACATTTAAATTATATTACTATATTCACAAGCCAAATTTAAACCCTCTGAAATATGCTTTGTCTTTGCTTGCCTTTATCCGACTAATTACTGTTTCTCGCATCTCATAATCAATGCATTGAATATTTTTATTTTTGTTTAAAATTGCAATTATATAAAATATCCTAACTCTGTGCTTTATTGATTTGGTTGAATATTTTGTACGGCAAACAGAGCCAAGTTGTGGGCTTAATACCATTTCAATATATGTGTACTTTGTTATAAACAATTTAATTTATTTTTGATCAATATACACTGGTTTTTTATCTCGTTACAACACATATTACGTGCATCCTTTTTCATGAGCGTTTAAAAATTTGATAACGTTTTAAATAAACTAATATCATAGTTGCAGCAGCGGCATATAATTATGTATTCTTAAATAACAAATCTAATTTGAGATGGTAGTGTAGAAAAGCATGAACCACTGGGTAATTGCTACAGATACTTTAATTTAGTTGTTTGTTTGTTTAGTTTGCTATATGATTTACTTATTGTCCCTTTAGGACAGATTGTAAATAATCTATAAGAGATTTAAAAAAATCATATGACACTTTCTACAAATGTCAATGTCACTCAAGATTATGAAAGTGGAAAATTAATCAACAATACACATTTGTTACAATTTGTCATTCATTAAACATGAAAAGTAAGTAGTTTCTTTTTATTACTTCACTCCACTCTTTAATATGCTTTAATTTATTTTAGTTCTTTCAATAAATATCTGCAGCTATCACCTGTCTACGGAATCCTGTCTGCCCCTTTGACTGACGCAAGTGTATTCTTTCTGCTTACAGAAGCTTCCCAATCTGCGCACACATCCCAGTATAGATGTAATCAGTTACCAGGAACCGCCAACGTCCCTCAGCCAAATATGACAGGACACTCGCCACCTCCATCAACAAACTCGCAAAGATCCACCAGCAGTAGCTGGAATGTCTTTTTTTCTAACCTCACCAGCTGTTGACAACCTAGTAACACTAATCTCGCAGAGATCCAAGTCACAAATCTTCACTCCAATTAGAAGTTGGAGAAGTAGAATACTAGTAAATGAAAAACCTTTCATCCAATTCCCAAGATGTTTACTCCACTCCCGTTATCCAATTCACATGATGTAATTAATTAATAATAAACTCAGTATCGTACCCAATTCCAGAAATTGCTTTTGTAGATTGTAGTACCTAACTGTTTAAATTATGGTACTCCTACCATATCCATTCTTCTCCGCTTCCGACAACATCGGCAGCCAGCATCCAGTTTACGAGCACCAGTTACGGGCTTCAATAAAGATTCAGAGCCTGAGAGAGGGTGTCAGCAGTTCCGCCCGGTGTGTACGAGGCCAGCACAGCAGTTGCAACATCCCAGGGGCCCGGCATCCAGCGGCCAGTATCAGGAGAAGCTGTCCAAGCGAGTTGCCGCAGCCTAAGAAAGGTCAGGTTAGTGGTGCCGAGCAAATAGCCGTGCTAGAGCTACGAAATTTACCATGAGGCACGAGTACTATGCGAGGAAGCCGATCCCAGTATTACAATACGTCAAAATAGAGCATGAGTTCCAGAAATTGTAAAAATATAAGTTGAGGTTATGTAGGGACGCTTCCAGGAAACAATTGATGCCAAGGAGACCGCCAACGATCTAAAACAAAACACGATTAGGAACGCTTAATAAAGTGCGAGATTTGAATTACCTGATAAGTTGTTCATAGATTTCCTTTTGAATTCACTATAATCATCCAAAAACGAACCGCACGAAAAATCAATTTGGTAATAGATAATATTGACAGCGCAGCGAGTTTGCGCTTGTGCTACTTCTAAATTTCACAGCCCAGTGGCGTATCACGGGGATTTTTATTTTGAACAAATAGGTGAACCTAACCAGATTTTGAGTTTTCATGCCTACCAAAAAGAGCTAGCCATAATTTATCTAACTTGCAGATGTGCGCAATACTACTAAAAAGGGCAAAACACAGATTCAATGAACCCATTGATACGGTTATTTATTTACTTGTAATCAGTAAAAATTTGATATTAAACAAAATAAAAATATGTGTAGGGTGTGTATTTATTTATTAAATTAAATCATAATAATCATATTTAACAATAACCTTGACAATATATGCACTTTTTTAATAACAATTTAGTTTATTTTAGTAAATATATGTGTACTTTTTATAAACAATTTATTTATTTTTGGTAAATATATATGCACTTTTTTAATAACAATTCTCTTAATTTTTGTAAATATGTATATTTTTTTATAAACAATTTAATTTATTTTTGTAGTTACATGTTTGCACTTTTTTCTATTGAATAAACTTACCACTGTTTGGAGTTTTATTTACAAATACAGTATATTTCATTTCTCCCCTGCACACCACTGTATCTTCCTTATCCATTTTCTGCCAAATTTAATTTTATTTCAATTATACTAGGGGATGTTATTGCAATGTTAAATAGTTTTACCGCAAACCAGCATTGTACAGCAATTTTTCTTTACATTTTTTTTATCGAAATGAACTACTTCTAAAGTGTAGTATAGTCGCATAGATTTAATAGTACTATATTGCTAGCGCGTGTAAGTGTGGAGGTCACAGGGTAAGTGAGACAGACAACCAACTCTTTTACACACTTGGTGAGCTGTGCGCAAGCGTCCTTGCGGTGGGGAAGTGGTCAAGTTTAAAATTCGCTTCTAAAGACGGAGTTCGAATTCTCACGCATGCGCACGAGACGCGTAATAGTCAGAGTGAGACTATGTCGGCGCCGTAATGTTTTCGCTTGTTCCCAGACCCTACTAGCAATATAGTAGTATTAAATATATGGATTACCCAAAGTGGTATTTAAATAACCTTAATGAACATTAAAGAAGAAACTACACAGTGGACCAAAAAAAGCAGTACATATTTTATTGCCTCATATATTCGTAAGTCTTTAATATTTTCAAATTACTATTATATCATCGAAGAGCTCAATGTTTATAAATGGAAGTGAAGCATTTTTACTACAAAATGACAATGCCAATTCAAAGTTGTGCGAGGTTAAACAAAATTGTACAAAAAATTTTGTTTTTTTGGAAAAGTTTATTATTTCAAACTTATGCAATTCAATACTAATAACCAAAATTACCTAAATAGTTATTAAATATGATATTTAAAAATGTGGTTCATACTTCCACCATTTTTATCAACAATCATTGTAATCGTCTTCGCCATGCCAGTGCCAAATCGCAAAATCGATTTGCGCCTTTAGTTAATTGTACCATTTTCTTCAGGACTTCGGTTAAAGCAACAATTAAAACTAAAATGACAGATACAAACTGACATTGACCAAACAAATAAAACAAAAGTCATTGCTCACTAATTTTGTTACAGATTTAATTTTACATTAAAGCGACGAGACTTTATTAAAAACTCCCGTTTTTGCATGCCAACCCACATCCCGACCGGTTGGAAAAGAAGAGCTGGTAAAGAGCTCATCTTCAAACTTTTTAAAAGTCAGTAATCTATACATATATAAAGGAAAGTCACAACCCTGACTAATCAACGCAGAGCCGAAACCACTGGCACTAAAAACTTGAAATTTGGGTGGAAGGTTCGGTTTCTTATGTAGGGTAGTGCTAAGAAGGGATTTTTTGAAATTCGACCCCTAAGGGGGTGAAAAGGGGTAAAATGTGTTTTCACGAATTCCTCAATATTTCTTACACCCAATAAGATATCGACTTGGTGTTTACTTGCAAAGATTATCAATGTAAATACCTAGAAACGTATTTTAGGATTTTGCCCTAATCAACCTCTAAAGGTGCAAATGTGGATTGGGGGTGAATTAAAGAACCCTAAGTATTTCCTATGTTTATTGAGTTAGAACATTCTTTTTTGGCACATAGATTGATTTTTAAAATATTTAGAAAGGGGTGTAAGAGAATTTGAACATGTTAACCCTAAAGGGGTAAAAGGAGGAAAAACTGAAAAGGTGTGGGGGGGTTAAATTTATTAATTTTTTTCGCCGTGAGTTCCATTTCACAATAAAATGGGTTAAAAGGGATATTTTGAAATTCCTCCCCTACGGGGGGCAAAAGGGGTAAAATGTGTTTTCACGAGTTCCTCAATATCTCTTACACCCGATGAGATAGCGATTTGGTGTTTACTTGCAAATATTATAAATGCAAACACCTAGACACTTATTTTAGTATTTTGCCCTAATCAACCCCTAAAGGTGCAAATCTGGATTGGGGGTGAATTAAAGAACCGTAAGTATTTCCTATGTTTACTGAGTTAGAACATCCTTTTTTTGGCATACAGATAGATTTTAAAAATATTTAAAATGGGGCGTAAGAGACTTTGAAAATGTTAACCCTAAAGAGGTAAAAGGAGGATACATTGAAAAGTGGTGGGGGGGGGGGGGTTCAATTTATCAAGTTTTTTCGCTGTGAGTTCCATTTTATAATAAAATGGGTTAAAAGAAATTTTTTGAAATTCCTCCTTTACGGGGGTGAAAAGGGTAAAATGTGTTTTTACAAGTTCCTCAATATCTCTTAGACCCGATGAGATAACGACTTGGTGTCTACTTGAAAAGATTATTAATGCAAATACCTAAAAACGAATTTTACGATTTTGTCCTAATCAACCCCTAAAGGTTCAAGTCTGGATTGGGGCTGAATTAAAGAACCCTAAATATCTCCTATGTTTATTGAGTTAAAACACTCTTTTTTGGCATGTTGATGTATTTTTAAAATATTTAGAAAGAGGTGTACGGGATTTTGAAAATTTTAACCCTAAAGAGGTAAAAGGAAGAAAAACTGAAAAAGAGTAGGGGGTGAATTAAAGACCCTTCGTTACTTCTCTGTTTATTGAGTTAGATCAGTCTTTTTTGGTATATACATATATTTTTAAAATATCTAAAAAATGGTATAAGTGATTTTGAAAAACGTACCCCTAAAGGGGTAAAAAGGGGTAAACTATGTTTTCACGAATTCCACAATATCTCTTAGGCCCGGTAAGATATCGACTTGGTGTTTGCATGAGTAGCTATCCAATGCAAATGTCTAAAACCACATTTCATTGCCCTAATCAACCCTTAAAAGGTGCGAATTTGAATTCGGGGTGAATAATAGAACCCTTTGTATCTCCTGTGTTTGTTGAGTTAGATCATTCTTTTTTGGCATATAGATGTATTTTTAAATATTTAGAAAACGTTTTTAAGGGTTTTTTAAATTTCACCCCTAAACCGGTAAAAAGGGAAAACTGAATAGAAGTAGGAAGTTAAAATTATTTTTCGCTATGGGTTCATTTCAGTATAAAACGGGCTGATTTTTTTTAGAAATTGCACCCCTAAGAGGCGAAAAGTGGTAAACTGTTTAGCGTATTGAGTGATGGAGGAGGGGGACACTCTAGAATGCATTTGAGATTTAGAAGAAAAAACAAATATTTGTAGTCCGTACGAAGAACGGGCATTTTGCTATTATGATATATGATTACGGATAAAAGTAATCTAAATCAATATTGTACTCTAAACTAACCTATTGATACTTAATATATCTACTATTTACAAACATTGAAAAATTTCTACTGGTACGTATTGTGTACTGTATAAACATTCTTTGAATTTAGATATTAAATAAACTGGTACCGGTAAATTTGCTTACATTTTTCTACAAATTAAATCCCTTATCTACTTCTTGTTTACGAAACCTTCTTCGTCCGTCTTTATGCTGTGCAGATCAGTTTGGTCAAAGAATTATGAATTATTGTTAATTATTAATACCTAATGCGACCAGGTATTGTAAAAGTTGTATTTAGTTTAGAAAACTCACAGCATTAGATTAGTTTGTAAAAAATTAGATATAGATATGTTTAAAATTTTGATAGTACATGGTGGGATTTGAAGCTCTTCTCATCTTTGACGAAGTCAAGTGGCCATTGCGTCTCCACCTGCATTTCTTCACTCTCAAGATAAATTAAGCCCCTTGCATTCATTTATATTTTATTATTGTATTCTTTTAATTTGTTATTTCTGCTTATTTTCTTCTGTTCTCTTTAATGTTCATTTGTGCATATGCCAGATAATTGTTACTATCTGTGTCGGCTACTTTATATGTTCTTGCATTAAACATGCCATTAAGGCGTATGGTCGAAGATCAATCACTAAGAGCACATTCGATTAAGTGATAAGGAATTATTTTTTATTTGTTCTTGACAGCCCCCCTACTGTTTACGAAACACGATGGTACACGTGTAAAATAACTATTTTCGTGGTTATATTGAAAATGTAGAGTTACAAGCCCTCTTGTTATAGGGCAACAGAGGGGTTGATTTAGAACGTTGAAATGTTAATCTTGGATGTAGGCGTAATTTATCTATATGGAGTTTTCTCGGACGGTGCGGGTGAGGGGGGAGGGTCTCAAAATTTTGCAGTTTTCGATATCTCGTACAGTTACGAAGATAATGACTTACTTAATCCGTTCCTCTTATACCGTATTAACAGTGTAGAGGTAAATTGCTTGTGTTACTTTCTTACAAATTTTTTCCATTCCATCTTATTTTCAGCTTTGATTTTGCTTCTTCCCAATTATATCTCTTTTACATTTCCCTCATTTGACTATTCCACGTTATTTTTGGACGTTCTTTTGGTCTTCTTACATTTTTAAAAGCCACATTATTTTTGGTAGTCTGTGCACGCCCATTCTTAATAAATGGCCCATCCTTCTTAGCTGCTGCTCTTCTCTTACCACATTCGCCGACATTACAACTAGTCTTACTCGGATTGTTTCATTCCATATTTTGTCTTTAATTCTTTCCCCCAGTACTTTTCGTAGGTATCTAATTTCATAAACCTGCAGGCTGTCTTTCTGCTTGAAGATATTAATTTTTGTATTCCTTAAGACTTCACGTTTGGTAATGAAATGATTGTTTAACATATAATATAGGAATATGTTTGTAGCTGCTATTCAGCGGTTTAACTCTTCCTTTATGTTGCCATTTTCTTGTATTGTATGTCTTAAGTATTTGAAATTAGATACCTGCTCCATACTTGTATTATTTATTGCTATATTAATATTTGTCTTACCGTGATATTACCATTATTTTTAATTTCGCTGTTTTGGTGTAGTTTTCTCTTGCTAAGGGCCTTTTCCCAGATTCTCAGATTATGTTGCAGTACTTGTGGGCTATTCGCTGACTACTATAATGATATGAATTAGTATTTAACTAGTATCATTACACATATTGGCGGTGGATAATGAGAACATAGGCAGTCCAATGAACTAGAATACAGTTTATAAGACTTTTTTCCACGACCGGGAGTAGAAGTCGGTTTCTATAGCATCAAAATTGTGACAGAAGTAAAACATTTACTCCCTAGAGACTAAATAAGACAAAAATTTCCCTAGGGAGTTTTCATTATGACTGACACAACAATTATGTCAAATTCGAGGTTATCAGGTTAGATTTTGCGTCAGTTTTGACACAAACTGACCCAAAACCTAATCTGCTAACCTCGAATTTGACTTAATTGTGAGCTCTTGTCATAATGACTTACAGTGCCACCAACTTTAAAATTTACCATAGGCTACTAATTTTAAAATAATTGTAACTAAAATGTCATAAATGACGTTTAAAAAATACAGGTTTTTCGTTTTAAATCTCCTTGCAACGTGAAAAAATAGTATATGCAACTCGGAGAGAATGCTATTTTGAGTATTTTGCTTCAGTGCAATTTCTCTCCCTCATTGCATAATCTACTAATCTGCGTTAGACAGAAACAGGCTGATACGCGATTAAAATCTATTATCCTAGAATTCAGTGTTTTATAAAAACAAAACACCTTGATTATGCGGATACTAGATGTCAATTGCACATCAGTCTATTTCTGTTTAACGCATACAAAGCCCATAAACTGTATTCTAGCTCATTGGACTGCCTATGTTCACATTATCTACCACTAATCTGTATATTAAGTTATTTAACACCATAAGGAAACACTTATAATTAATTGATTATTATTTACAATGTGATGGTAACATTACCCCCCCCTCCTCCAACAAAAAAGTAACCAGGCAGGAGAGCTAGTATAATTCTGTATAATAACAGCAGAATTGCGCTTAGCTGTAAAACCTCCTGGATTTTTTCAACTATCCTTAAAGCTATGAACAATAATATATGTAGTAGTAGTAGTAGTAGTATCACTTTTAGGGAGACTGATGTCAGGGAAGTAGGCTTTCATAGGCCCTTTTTGCTAACCCCATGGATAAGGTTTAGATATGCAGAGTACGAGGTATCTTAGTCCTACTTAAAATGCTACAAATCGTAGTAACATGGGACCTACGGCTTTACATCACTTCCGAATGATGGCATTCCGTAGAGGCTTTCATCCACATTTTTTTAATTTTTAAAAACCTCATCGAGATCGGTGATCGAACTCTCGACCCTTAGATCACTAGGAAGATTGCTTGACCACTCAGCTATGGAGCCGGGCACAATAATATACAGTGTGGTCCATTAAGTGTGCAACAAATGGGACATTTAAAGTCAAACAAAAAATATGAAATTCAGTCAAGAATAAAGTTACATTATTTCAAAAAATATGGCAAAATTTTATTACGAAAAGTTGTTTAGAATCAAAAGTTATGCTCAAATACAAAGTCAGGGCCTCCTATTCGAATGTTTATTCTTTTTTGGAAAATTCAATAGTTTGCAAGTTGCAATCAATCAGAAAATTCTTTTTTCGTTATTGAAGAGATTGTAGCCAATCACAAAATTCATTCTTATTATTAAATGACTTTTGAGGTTAACAGGCTGTCACAAATGTCATAATTCGGAAATATGAACACAAAACTCCTATTGCATAGGAGTAGATAAAACGTATTACATTCGCGATGTTGGCCATTATTCACTTGCGCCACGCTCCTTTGGTTTGTGGCGCAAATGTCATCTTCGTGAATAATTTCTGTCATAATCGCTCATATAATAATATACTATAATTATAGTACTTGAATTGTAACATTTAAAATTATTAAGGATGATTTATTATAATTAAAATAAAAGTATGTTACCGTAATAGTATAGTTGAAACAAATAAAATATAAAAGAAAACACAAAATGGGAAGTTACAACAAGCTACATCACAACGTATTGTTCTGCGGTCACAACTCGAAATGCACTGGGGTGACTTGGCTTCGGTATTCAACAACGCTTTCTCTGCCTAGTCATTGATGCTGCGCGAGACCACTAGAAGGCGATTATAATGACATCAACTATATCAGCGGCTGGTGGTCTGTGTTGGAGTAGACGTCGGCACCGTCGATATACTCTCTAAACTTTAGTATGCTCCATACCAGAGCTAGGGCTTCTCTCCCGATAGTGCTGTAGTTTTTTTCGGCTGTTGTAAGGAGGCGGCTTGCGTACTCGATGGGTTGTTCCTCTGTGTCCTCCCCCTGCAGCAAAACACCACCGATCGCATAATTACTGCTATCAGGCCGAATCACGAGCAGAAAGTTTTCGTCTGCTTGGCGCATTACCAGAACAGTTGCTACTAAAATTTTCAGGTTTTCGAATGCTGCCTTTTGGGCGGACCTCCATTCCCACATGAGTAGTGTATATATGCCGGTTCTAGCGCACAGGTAATTGCACCTCACCTGTACAGGTGTGCTCAGGTGTGCAGGTGTTTTACCTGTGCAGGTGTGTTTACCTGTCCGGGTGTACAGGTAATTTACCTGTAAAAGTGTGTTCACCTGTCCAGTTGTACAGGTGTACAGGTAATTTACCTGTCCAGGTGCTCAGGTGTGCTAAGGTGTACAGGTAATTTACTTGTCTGTGTTCAGGTGTGGTCAGATATACAGGCAACAGGTAATTTACCTGTCAAAGTCATAGGTCAGAGATTACATATGTCATGGTTTAACGTAGAGGCAGATCAGGGACGAAATAGTATATTATATCATGAGGGACTAAAGTGCACCATTTAAACCCGCGAGTGGAGTTTGTTGCCTCGAGGGCGAAGCCCGAGGGCAATAACCACTCAAGGGATTTAGGCACTTTAGTCCCGAGGTATATACGCTATTTTTTGCACTTTTGGGAACATTTCAAAAATTTGGAATCTGTCAATTTGGAAACTGACAATTATAATTTATTGCAAACTGAATTGCAGCAGGTCCTGGATAGCCTGAATCAGTTGGCAGTACTGAAGCGTATTGTCAGTATATGTCAAATTCGAGATTTGCAGGTTAAGTTTTACGTCAGTGTGTTTCAGATGACAAACAAAACCTAACCTACTAACCTCGTGTGTACATAAATTTACCATAGTTACGGTATCATTTTTACTTTAGTCCCTAGGGTTAAATGAGTTACTTTAGTCCCTAGGGATCAAATGATCTACTTTAGTCCCGGAAGTGCAAAGTGCAAAAAATATGTTATCTAATGGCTGTAGCTAGTAAATAAAGATAATAATTTACAATTATTATTATAGGGCGATGCAAAGAATCGTGCGCTGTAGCTTAATAGATAAGAGACAAGAGTGAGGCCCTTTCGTAAAAAATAAAATAGAATTGTTATAAACTTGTTGTAAATGCAGAAATGCGAGAATAATTATGTTTAATATTTAATTAAATAGATATGTTTCTAAATGCAATTCATGCGAGGATTTTAAACACACACAAGCGCGAAACGTAAAACTGCTGTAGGTATGGCAATCGAAAAAATTGGAATAGTATTATAATGTGTCGATGTAAGACAAGTGTTTGTAAATGGGTTAATAATAGCGCATTTAAAAACATTTTCAGCTCCGAGATTCTGTAGTAGAGATGACGCGGGCACGGCTGTGTAGATAACGAGAGCACAAGGGTGGCCTCTCTCAAAACTAAAAATATGATAAGTCGATTTAAACGTCGAAGAATTACTTTTAATATGAAACAGGTGTTTGCTAATGAATATATATGGCAATGGGATGCAGTACAAATGTCATATAGATGTAGCCGAAACTGTTAATGTTTCCTTAAAAAAGCAAAAGTTGAAACATTACAAGAAATATCGTCAAAAGTACAAATGTTTTGTTGCAACTAGTAAAAGTAATAGGAATTTGCGCATACAAGTAAATGATAATAGGTGAAAATGGTCGAATTATCTTTCCATGTCGGTGTAGCATGGAAATGTTACTATTGCGCTAACAATTCAAATAATCGTCAAAATATCTTAAAAGTACAAATGCATTGTTACACTATTTCCAAGATATCCTAAAATGTTGAATACAGGTAATAAGAAAGTGCAAAATGTTCTACAAAGTTTCAATAAATAGCAAAAAATATTGTTAAAAGAGGACATGTAAAAGGACACTATATTTTGAGCAAGTGTCTATGGTATTTTTAAGGCAAAAGTCGATTATAATGTTATCAAACATGCGATTAAAAGTTTCAAAATAAAAGGTAGTAGTGGATAGACGTCGAGGTTGTGAAAAATACGCTAAAACGTTACACCGATTAAAGGAAACAAAATATATGTGGCAATGCTTGTGAATTAGTAGAAAACATTTACGGAGAAATATGTCGATAACCAATTAATCATGCCTTCGTAAATTTAGATAACACGGAAAAGAATAACATGTACCTAGTTGGAGGCATGTGTAGTATGAAGCGGTATATTTTAGGTCATCAAAATCTTATTAATAGTTCGACTGTGTGAGATAAGTTATAATACGTATTTTATATTCCGCTCACGAGAAAAAGCGATAGGACTGCAACGAAAAAAGTGTGCATAGCATAGTTTTAAAGCCCATGGAATTCGACATGGTTTTTCAACTGGCATCGTTAATGGAATTTCGACTGAAAGCTCTCAATAGAATAGATATATCAAAGAGTTATGCAGCTATGGTAAAAATGGCCTCTTTGTACTGTGTATGATAACAGTGGCATATCGATTATTGAACTTGGCGATCTATGACATAGTACCTACAGTCACATGATTCTGGGGGAACCCGAACAAAAAGTAAATATTTCTCGCGAGACAAAAATTTAGTAGTTAGCATCTGTTTATATATTATTAAGTGCAAGGAAACGAGAACTACAGCTGGAAGAAATAAATGTGAAGAAAAGAAACAATATGTGCAAAACACAATTGCTATAAAAGACAATACAAATATTTGCTCGAGAAAGAACACAAGATAATAGAAATGAGAGAAAACTTAGGAAATTACTTTAAAAATACATGGAGAAATTTGAATATTACTGGATATTATACAATTTCTGCATTTACCGTAAGTCATAGCGGGTATAATAATTACGGGAAGTAGCCATATGTCGGAATACTTGGAGTAAAAAAACGGGTGTAAAAGCGTTTACTACTGAAAAGGACATTACAAAATGTGTTTTTAAGTATTTACAACTCGAGAGAGAAAAACAAATAAGGTTACATTGTAATACTAGCCCCTACTTATAAAGGGTTGTAAAATTTATTACCAACGGCTAGCTCATAAATCGGAGATATGTTCAACTGTTCACTCAGACATACGTAAATAAGTAGGCAAACACCAACGGAGTATCCTGTATAACAATTTATTATATTTAGCTATAATACAAAATAAATATTAGTAGGTTAGAATGGACAGTTGTAGAACCTCCCCCCACCACTTTTCCTTGAAACCGAGGCCACACTTCAAGGTCACATCTTCAAGCCAATTTTCAAAGCCACAGCTCAAGGCTAAACTTCGAGACCACATGGACAGTTCTAGAACCTCCCCCCCGCCACTTGGCCTCCAATTCAAGGTTAAGGCGTGAAAAGCTGGAACACTCATTGTTCAGCCTTGATTTCAAGGTCGGACTTTAGTTCAGAGCTAGGACAGCTTCCCCACAGTTGGCTTTTAGTTCAAGGTTGCTTGCTGGTGCCTCTCCACCAGTTGGCCTTGAGTTCAAGGCCAAAGCCAACTCCGCGACCATATGAAAGCAGGAACCCAAGGTCACATCTTCAAGCCAATTTTCAAAGCCACAGCTCAAGGCTAAACTTCGAGACCACATGGACAGTTCTAGAACCTCCCCCCACCACGTTTTCTTGAAACCGAGGCTACACTTCAAGTTAAGGCCAAATTTCAAGGCCACAGATCACGGCTAAACTTCAAGGCCACATCTCACGTCTGGAACTACCCCCAACACTTGGCTTTGAAACCGAGGCCATGGTTAGTGTTCTCATCAAATTACATTTGAACTCTAGCTTAGACCATGTTGTCAACCTGACACTTCTACAAGTTTAATGAAAGAGGCAAATATTTTCATAAATTGTTTTAATAACATCTAAAGATATATACAGATAAACAATTAACACTAATGCTATAATCACTTATCAGTTGCATAACATGTACAGTAACGCTATTGTCTACTCCTTCGGCGTTGTCCTGCTCCTCCGCGAAGTTGAAGGCCGTTCCGATTCTGGATAACTGCCTCCTGGAGTATTTTCGTGGTGGCAATCACAGCGTCCTTACCCACCAGAAGTCGACTTGTGCGAAAACGGAGGTGCGTTGCAATAATTAGAAATGGTGACCTTGAAGTCAGTAGTAGGAGCTGGCAACCTTGACTGTAAAATTGAGTTTGTATTAGTTTGCGTGCAGCATTTTACTTGATTTTGTTCATAGGTTTATATGTAACAGAGAGAGTAACAAGGAGCGTAAATGGGTTGACATGTATGTGATGCGATATCATAATACACAACATCAAGCGAGAATACAAAAACCACCGTCATGAACACAACCGCGAGGGTTGCAATCTCGTCTAACCATTGTGCCTCGGGTGATTTTAAACCCTTCGTAAAGGGCTCTCAACGTGAAGTCGGTAAAAACCTGCTGTTATTTTAATTTTCAAAATACAATTCAAAATTGTCTAACCTCGTCTCCTTAAAACGCATTCGCCTAAGTGTGTTGGTTAATGGCATGCAAGCAGTTAACAGAATTTGAAAGTTAATAATATAGAATCTTAATAAGAAATTGTACTGATTAAATATAAAATAACTAGCTCACAGTTTGGCAGGATGCAGCAGCTCCAAAAGAAGTTCTTGCAGATCTTAACGAAAGAAACAAAAAAATAAAATTAGACCGTGTTCTTTTATAAAATGGTTGTAAAGTGTGCTCGTTAATTGTAACCAGTGCATGACATTGAAAAATAGTATCCGAACTTTATTAAAAATGATTAAAACTGGTCACTTATTTACAGCAGCATCGAGGGGAGAATGCATAATTTTCTGAAGCATTGTTTTCCACGACAGTTTTCGTAAATAAAGAAATTTTGTTACGACGTGTTTAATACAGAAACTACTTTTGAAATCCCGAACTTTATTAAAAATAATTAAAACTGGTCACTTATTTACAGCAGCATCGAGGGGAGAATGCATAATTTTCTGAAGCATTGTTTTCCACGACAGTTTTCGTAAATAAAGAAATTTTGTTACGACGTGTTTAATACAGAAACTACTTTTGAAATCCCGAACTTTATTAAAAATAATTAAAACTGGTCACTTATTTACAGCAGCATCGAGGGGAGAATGCATAATTTTCTGAAGCATTGTTTTCCACGACAGTTTTCGTAAATAAAGAAATTTTGTTACGATGTGTTTAATATAGAAACTACTTTTGAAATCCCGGTTGTGAAAAAATAATATACATGCCGCTTGCGCGCTATTAAATTTCGCAAAACGACATTTATTGACAAACGATTTAAAATTGTATACTCCTATATAGTATTAAAATGATTATGTTTAATAAAAGGCTTGTAGATAAATCATGTATGCGATACGTTAAAGAATAGAGTACGGGCGATTCAATTTGTTTCTAATGAATAGTTAAAATTTAAGATATAGGTATCTAAGATAACTTACCGGGGTCGTGAATACAGAACAAAC